>WOGN01008002.1:0-11528 GCA_015342105.1 Leptinotarsa texana | reverse complement strand
AAATTTGAGAAACCATCAGTTGTAAATTAGGCACGCTATTTTTGTCGCTATTTTGGTTTGGGTGATGAGTAGGTGGTCGTGAACAATTTTTTTAACAAAAAGGGGTCGCGCTTTAGATAAGTTTGGGAAACACTGACCTAGAGAATCTACTCAACTTTTATATACCTAAAGTACATCCTCAAATCATAATTACCTGGAGGTCCTAGAGTATATTATATCAATTGATCATCAATAATACTATGCCTATGAAGACTAAGGTACATCAGTTTCTAATAAAACAAGTCTGCTTTGACCGAACAGTATCTAAAAACACGAGTTTCAGAAGACACTAGAGATTCTAAGAAACTGAATGTAAAAAACTCCACAGCTCTCGTTGAACATGAAAAAAAATATGGAAACATTTTTGATTTTGATCATCCAATTATTCTAGATATCCAACCATATTGATCCAAAAGGCTTTTGAGCGAAATGATACATATCCTCAAATGCGATAGTATTAATACTAGAAGAGATGTCGATGGCTTGAATTCATCATATTTCAATTTGATAAGTAAAATAATTTGACGATTTACACTTTTTTTTTCTATTTTTCTATCTGCTATTGTTTAAAGATAATATAACGCAAGATCCGGTTGACGCTAATGTTGATCACAATATTTTATGCGAAGGTTGCCAAGGAGCAATGAAAAGTGTAATAAAATGCATTCATTGTTAATCTACTTATCGTGCGACATGTGATATGTGTATAAAAAACATGAAAGTTGTTGCATTTAATGAACTTTGCTGCCCTTCGTGCGATCCTAACCTCAACATTGATGAAACGAAAACTGATGTATAGTATTTCCAATACCAATTGGAACAACAGAGAGAAGGAATTCCCGCCTCGACATAGTCGTCGGCATATTATTTTTCAGTGGTAGTTTTTCAGTTACTTATTTTTACAATCACAGCAATTGATCACCCCATGAAAAAGTTATCTCAACTGAATTTTTCCACCATGGGGTAATTATGAAAAACTTCGAAATTCAAGGTAGTGGATTTCCGAGTCGAAAACTCTAAAATACAACGAAAACACAAATAATTACACCAAATTCTCGTCAAACATATTTTTACAAAATAATAGGGGCCAACAAAATTGCTGGAAAAATCGAAATTCTTCTTCGGTATATTCGGATGAGGTGGAATCATCATCGGGTTGAATAACGATCGGATTTATAGAACTTTGAACGTAATATTTGTTGTCTTCTTTTGAAATGTGGGCCACACAGTTCTTCTACACATCACTATTACCTATTTCATTCATCACTCGCCTTATATTGTCAAGCACTACAGCATTCAAAGTCGGTGACTGAATACATTTCCGCATGCTTTCTTTCATTGTGGCCCAAACCATTTCAATTAGATTGAACACACAATAGTATGAAGGCAAACGTAAGAGAATATCACCACGTGTTTCACACATCGAATCAATAATATTATTTTGAAATTGCGTTGGTCGCCAGTAATACCTTTTTCGTTGAAATCTTTTTGGGTATTTCCGTGTCATGATTTCGCATGGAATCAACAATATCTGCTTTTTTGTGTCATTGGTATTGTGGTCAATAATCGAGAATGATTCGAAGCGTTATCCATAAGAATAACAGAGTTTGGAGGAATATTTGGGAGAAGCTGCTCACTGAACGAGGTTTCGAATAAAGCCGCAGCCATATCTTCATGGTAATCAGCACACGAATCTTTTATATTTTTGACCGACAGAAGCAAAGCGTTTGGTACGAAACCACTTTCATTCCCGGCATGCAAAATTATAACACCAATTAATTTTTATTGTTGTTTTTATTTTATTTTTATCGTTGTTTTAATAAAATTCTTGTTTTGTGTTTTAAATAAATTGCATACAAGCAACGGTCTCACCACTGACGCTTCGTGATTTTGTATTCTCGTTTATTCGTTTTATTTGATGATTTTCATATTTGTATTGGATATCTGAATAAACTTATATTATTATTATTTTTATTATTATTATTATTACACAAACACATTATTACTTTTTACTGAAAAATGGTTTGTTTAACGCATCCACACGCCGCAATGTCGATGAAATCTAAACAATTTCCCAACTGAAAGTTAGTAAACTGGTTTGCCTCGTCGCTAAAATTCCTTGAAACATCCAGATTATTGTCGTGCTTATCGTCAAAGGCTTCGGGCTCAGTTTCGTGGTTTTGAAACTTTATCCGTAATATTTATCAAAGCCGTAATATTGCGACCCCATCGTTTGTAGCTGTGTTTCGAATGATGGTTCAGAATTAAGGCAAGTGGCGAGAAACAGGAGTTGCGATTAATGCTGCAAAAGATAGGAAAAATCTCCACCTGAACAATTTGCAAAATTGGTGTTATTTAGAAACAACTTCAACTAGTTGCCAACTATTTGACATGTATCTGAACTTTTATTGTGTGTCTTCAATTTGTGAAACAATGGTCATCAACCAAAAGACAAATATTCAAAAAAATGGGAAGATGTATCGGGATTTTCAAAAATGCAGGTCCATGTGGAAACAAAGAATTCAAATGATGTCATCGACGATATATATAAAGCATTACTGAGTAATCTTCAACTCCACATTTGGAAAAAAATTAATAGATATTGCGGTTTTTTCTTCCTTGATAAACATTTTGAAAATGAAACGAATCTGAAGAAAAATTACAAGACTCCGAAACATTCATATTGTCAAAAGTAAAGTAACCCAAAAAAGTACATGAAAAATTATTATTTATTAGATATTTTAGTTCTCTTTTCGATTCCTATTATTATTAGACAATGGAAATTCGGACTTTCATTGCCTAATGTGACTTGAAATCTCTGAAAGAATAAATATAGGTCATTATGGAATCCTTGTTAGGTCTCAACTTCGCCATTCGGCCATATGTGCTCTCTCTGGAGATAATTACTGCAGTGGAACCCACCAGTTTCTTTATTGGTCAGATTGAGGCAGAAGAATTCAGATGGAAAATCAGAGAACAGCTGTATCCAGTTCCAATAACTAACATCGGCGATGGAGAACGAACAGCTCTGAACGTCTCTACCTGCAGGGAAGGGAAACTCTACTGTTGTGATGGATACCGATTTCTACGGACAGAAGATGTTATTGAGGAAGGGCGATACACAAAGATTGTACGGGACCCTACTGCATCAATTGAAAGAAAGTTGTACCAGATTTTGAAAAAACATCAAGTCTATTTTTCGGAAAAGATGATATCATCGCTAACGCCGCACCACAGTAAGCATCCTCACCTGTATGGACAACCCAAAATCAACAAGAAGGGTGTTCTGCTCAGACCAATCATTAGTTCCAGAGATTCAGCTACTCAAAACTCGTTAAGATTTTCGCTTCCAAGCATACAACAACTAAAAGGAAAAACGCCATCTTTTGTGAAGAATTTGAGGTATTTTTTTGAATCACTAGAGGCAATCGAAGTCACGGAGCATGATCAAATGAACAGTTTCGACGTTGAAAGCATTTAAATCAAAGTTCCTGTCCAAGAAGCACTTCAAATCACACAGAGGAAGATATCAAGGAGCTGGAGAATATAACGAACTTACCTATATAAGTAATCGAGGACTTAGTGGACGCTGTGTAAGGAACTGTTATGAACAACTGAAATGACGGACTGCCAATTCGCAGCAAACAATAATTATAGGAACAACTACAAAGATACATCGTCATAAATGCGAAAATAAACTAATCTATCTAGAAGGTCGCTATTAGCGACAGTAAAAATTAAATTGGTATGACGCTGTCAGTTTGTGAATTTTCGAAATTAAATTAATACTAATTGCATGTTGTTGTTCTGTTCTTGATTTGTTACTTTAATGATTCACTTGTTATGGCATACACAAATGAGGAAATGGCTGATATGCAATACGTAACGGTCTGTTGCAGGGGAATGGGTTAGAATCTTCTAGAAGATATGCGGCAGCATCCTTCACATAGAATATTTGGTCGACTTCATCAACGATTACGAGAATATGGTTCATTCCACAAAAGAACGCAGGATTGTGGTCGCCATCGAGGAGAACGAACACCACAGCTTGAGGAAGCAGTACTTAATTTGATTGAAGAACAACCTACTACCCGTACTAGAAAGATTGCTTTCCAGCTAAATGTTGATCATATCACGGTATTTCGAATTTTAAAGGAACAACTCTCAAACCCTTACCATCTGCAACGAGTACAGGCACTGTTACCGCGAGACTTTCCGAACCGTCTAGAATTTTGCTATTGGATGCTGGAAATGATTAGAAGAAATTGTGACTTTCTGAAGAAGATAGAATTCACAAACGAATGTAGTTTTTCTCGGGACAAGATTATTAATTTTCATAATTACCACATATGGGCTGATGAAAACCCTCACGCTATTGTCGTTATCCAGCATTTATGACGATGTATCTCTGTAGTTGTTCGTGAAATAATTTTTTGCTGCGAACTTGTTTATTTTGGGCAAAAACCCAAGAGAAATTTTTTGTTTAGAATTGAAATGGTAAATGAATCATAAGACAAAAAATTACATTATGGGTTGTGTTTTCCACCCCTTACAACTATGGGGTAAACCAAATAAACTACTGGCTAAGTGTCTTTTTGGTAGTACAAAACGTCAAGTTAATTTCAGTATGGTAACGTTTTCAGTGCTTGTGAAAAAAATTGTTATACAAATTTTATGTACCCTCTTTAAGATGCTGTATCTTAACAAGAGATGTTCCGATGAAGTTTCTTCATATGAAAGATGCTATCTTTTTTTGATGAGGAATCATCTCCTCAAATGTTTTACAATTATTCAGTTACACTCTGTATTTCCACAAAATTTGATGGCGCTTACTTAAGTAGGTAATAATTTTAAATCGTTGGAAAGAACAAAGGAACAAAAGCCACCGTTCATGAATGTGCAACATATTATTCTATTGTCAATAGTTTACTGATATAATATCACGAAACCAAAATAATTCTGTCAAATTCGCGTATACAAATACCATAAATTGGTGAGCAACGTCGAGTTTGAGACGGAAATCATCACGAGTTCCGAAATACCGCATTCCGTGCTGCAACTCTTCTTGATTTATTTTCTGGTGCACTCACAAATCCCATTTCTTATTTACAACAAATCATGAAGCAGAAATGGAATGAAAACCCATGAACGTACGTCCTTTACAGAGCCTCCTATCGACAATACAACCACTCCATTAACCATTTATCATTTTTCATCCGAGCAGAATCCACACTTTTTCTCAAGAGCTTGTGTTCCTTCTCTTCTATTGCGGAGTAATAAAATCCCGAGAGCAGGAGTCGCTTGAGACTGCTATATATAATTCAGTGGGTCAATACGTTAGCAATTGGACGTAAATATCAGGTTCGTTCTGGTTGCTGGTCACTGTAATGTACCATTAGATTCACTTGATTACTGGTTAGGACCCATTTCGTCTCTGAAGAGCTTCTGAAGTGGATAATACTACCGTGATAATTCGTGTAAGGATTGACAAAAGAACATAGCATTGATTGATTGAAGTTCCATGGATATGAAACGCAAAAATGTGAAGAAAACATAGTTAGCTATATTTTGTCCTGATTGGAGATAACTTCCAGGCTGGTGCACAAGTACTGAACTCGATATAGATTCCATACTCTCTGATAGAAACCTAATTTCATTTTTTCCGCAATTCAGAATAAGATATTTGTAATAGTCATCAAGGTGTAAAGTTCCGTTTTTCCATTAGTAATTTCATATTTTTTGTAACACAATCTTAACACAAAATGAACCTTTTCCTTTTTAATCTCCAATTGTTGTGATCTATAACATACCCATTATCTACATTTTTATTTTCCAGATCTGGGATTCTTCTGAGCAGTCTTCGGTAGCGCTACCAAACAAATATAAATCGGAATATTGACATTCAAAAGCCTTATTATTTGTTTCGATTATTTTATTTCGTATCACGGTTAGGTACGCAAAGAAACCTCAAATGAATATTTTTCTTCTTTTGTTCAGGTACAGAATCCATTTCCAAAGAGTAATGTAATTAAGTCAGGGAATTCATTTTTACCGCGTAAATTCAATTTAGAAGTTAGACACTGAGAGAGAGAGAGAGAGAGAGAGAGAGAGATGGTATATTTTTATTTCATTCTTAGAATCGGTGGACTTTGTTTATATATCTATTTTATTAGGTGAGAGAAGAGTTTGAACTTCGAACTGATACCGATAGAATGTGGATGTATGAAATTGTGAAACGGTCTTTCTGTGCTTGGCTTTTTAAGTGAGATCGTCTAGTGGTGACAAAATAATTATAAAATTTTGATAGTCATCCATATAACTGAATTCCAACTATTAAGGTAATTATGGTTTGCAAATTGAATGGGGATGATAGTAAATAATGTTAAGAAGTTGTGAATTGAAGCTAACCGTAGAATCAATTGAGTTTTTTGACAGTAGTTTTTTTATTCTAGTTCTGCCAAATAAAACTAAAACTGAAACTGGAACAAAAAAAAAGTTAAAAATTAAAATTGAAAGTGATACATAAAAAACTGAACACAGGCAAAAGTGAGGCGTAGTAAATTATAAAAAAATTATTGAAAGGACGAGACCAAAAGCAGTTAAGATAGGAGTTCTACTATATGAGAGTTAAGGAAGTCCGTTGAAGGAGTGTCTGGAGATCTAACGGAGACTGCCGGAATACTGGATCACCTGGATCACCTGGATCAGAGAAGTCGGAGTGGGAGATTACCAGTCATCGGTTTTGAGTTATATTGATGGTTTGAATATTCATGATTTGATGCATTAAACCCTTTGGTGACGACTTATATTTATTAACATTCTTATCGAAGCCATCATCGAATAAAAAAAAACTCATTCTGAACCACCGACAATCTAGTTTATTTGTATAACAATCAGTCCCATTTTTTTTGAATTTACTTCATTAAATTTTCCAATTGAACCGTTTTTCTTTGTTTTATTGGTAGTCTGGAAGTGTTTTATATCCCGGTGTAGTAACGTTGATCTACAGTGACGAGTGTTGAGAAGGGTGCCCTATTTCTATTAACTTATGTAGATGCGTCCAATTAAGGACTTGGTTTTGGTAACCCTTTTCAGCACCCAGTATTGAGCTTCTATAAAGAATATAAGAAACGAACCACGCTCTTGCCTCCGCATCACCCACTGCTAGTCGTAGCACTTGTATCGTTATCTTGCTCTGAGTTCAGAAAAGAGTAAGGTAACGTTACAGTTAATAGCTCATTTATTGGTTTTTTAAATGATATAATATACAGTTCTTTAATATCTTGAGGCAACATATTGAATAATATTATGCCATTATATGCAAGTGATTCCTTCAATGTTTTGGGATAGTTAATAAATGTCTACTTCGTGTTGCATAGTTATGGACTATTGATTTATCTCTCAGAGAACCGCGTCTGTAATTTTCATCGTTTCGACGTTTCGGCTCGTCTTCGAGTCATGTAAGTACAAGTGATTCTTGAGAATGGCTCCAAAGCAGGAGCCGAAACGATGAAAATTACAGACGCGGTACAACCCGAACAACAGTATATCAAATTACTGACCGCGGAAACCTATCCGAACACATAGTACGCCTCTACGGGGAGGAAACACTCAAAGACACAAAAACATATTCCACACTACTCACTCGAAAGGCCAAACTTCTGTGTGACCTCGCATTCCTCAAAGCCTGCAGAACACATCAAGTCATACCTAAGGCATTCAAGATCAAATATCACAATAAAGCGGAAGAGATTAGACGAATTCTTGACCGATCCAGCTTCGCCCTCATTCGGAAAACCATTCAGAGCATCAGACGTGATCTCCATCACACCAACTTAAGTTTATACCAATGTTACGGACGTTTATCAAATTCAAAAATTCATCCAGTGATTTGGGACACATTTCTCAGGATAAACCATGAAAAAGTCGAACACATCAGTGACAACAAAACCGCCACTCAAGGTCTTGTTCATAATCATTTCCTGTAAAATGTTTGGAACAAACAGATCCATTTTTGAGAATGAATTCATCCCCTCTCTTGCAGCGGCAATAGGAAAAGAGTGAAATATTACATCAGTAACACCACTTTTTTTTCAAAGTCAACTGATTGCATTTGCAAGTTGACTCTGCACAAATACGACCAGACATTTTAACTAAAAATTACAAAGTTATTTAACGGTTAGACAACTATCGCTATTACTTACAAAACTGAATATTTCCTATTTTCTAATATCATCTCACTATGTTTTCTCTCTCAAGACTAACTAGTAAATCAATTCAGAGGGGAATTGCTAATGGAAGTTACGGTTATAAGATAATCTAACAGATCATTAAGTATGGTAGATATCATGTATCAATTAGTCAAGTAACCCGATGTGAAGGTTTGTTACCCTAGTAATAATAAGTAAGGAATTTGAACTCGGGACGTAGTCGCTGTACATTATTCTCAGGTAGGAATTAACTTTCTCTCGAAACGGTAGAGCAGTTTCGTGTATCTTTTCGTTTCGTGTTGCTCGGTAAATTTTTCGAAATAAAATGGAATTTTTTCAGTATCTGAAAGATGCGGGGAATCGAAATGAGCAAAACCGGTTCATCTACAAGAACAAATATCTCAGAAAGGGAAATCTATTTTGCGACATCAACGACCATTACAGATTAATCACGAGAAATTAAATTGTACAGAATAATAGAACTGATATACAGGTAGAGTCACGATCAACAAGACGGTATTTGGAAGCTAGACGAAACATTTTTTATATTTACATATTTTTCATGACCCTGCAGATATACAGTGTGTCCCTGGAAATATCAAAAATTGATCAATCCAAAAAAGTTCACAAACTATGTTGGTAAAGGTATTCAATTTGAAAAAAATTATCAAAAATGTTTCAATTGATTTTTTGTAAATATTATTACAGACGTTATTTCTGATATTGAAGATATTGGATTTACCTGTCACGTCGACTACGTTGATGAAGAGGGTTTCAGTGATTTTAAAATACCAACTCTTCAAGATTTGAAAGTAATTGTATCCAGTTTAGCAAACAAAGGATCACAAGTAGATGCATTATCGAGGAAAATTATAAAGAGTAGGTTTGAAGTAATTGGACATGTGTGGTGTAATTTTGTCAACACCTCGTTACCAAATGGTAGCTTTCCAGATCTAAAAACAAGTACAGTTACGCCTATCGGAAAAGTTCCAAACACAAAAAAATGTTATGAATATCGGCCAATTAACACTTTACCTGAAAAACTGTTAAAATCAGTAGTATATCAACAACTCTTGGGATATTTCAATGAAAAAACATACTATTCACAAAACAATCTGGTTTTAGAGTCAGACATTCATGCGAATCTGCACTTCAGCTTACAGTTACTGAATGGAAAGATAAAATGAGTAAAGGCATGTACACTGTAGCAGTATTTTTAGATTTTAAACGTGCGTTTGAAACGGTAAATCGTGAAATATTAATTAAAAAATATGAAAATATGGCATTAAAGAAAAAGTACTTGATTGGATCAGTGATTACCTCACAGAAAAGAAGCAGGTAACCAAAATCAATGAATTTGTATCAACAGCAATAAGCATAGATCACGGGGTTCCACAGGGAAGTATTTTGAGGCCATTGCTATTCTTAATTTACATTACTGATATCAGCAAATGTAATGAATGTCAATATGAACATTATTTCGCTGATGATGCACTAGTATCGGTTAGTGATGAAGATATAGACAAAGCTATTAAAAAAATGAATGATACATTGCATAAAATTGCTCTATATTCAAAAACTGCTGAATTGGAGCTGAATTTGAACAAAATAAAGGCTATGATACTCACTACAGCGTTTAAATACATAGAATTATATTTAAATCAAATTGAAATAAAAATAGAAAATGATAAAATTGAGCGCATTACTGAATTCAGATATCTAGATATCATATTAGACAATCATCTATTAATGAATAATCATTTCACCTACATACAGAAAAAATTTTGAAGAAATTATATTTTTTCACAAGAGTATCTCAACACATAACTATGCAACCACGGATAACTGTATATAAGACAATTATACAACCACATTTTGAATATTTTTCCACTCTTCTGTACACAAGTGATTTGAATAAAATGAGAACACTACAAAAACTACAGAATCGCGCAATGAGGATTATTTTGAGATGTGACAGGAGTACCCATATATATATTTAATGTTGAATACTCTAGAATGGTTATCTATAGAAAGTAGGCTTACATATTTACCGATGATTTATATTCACAAAATGTTACATAACCTTCCACCCTCATATTTTGACAAATTTGCAGTTTTTAATAATCAAATCCACCAGTATAATAATAGAATAAAAAATAAATTGTATGTAAATAATCAAACGAAAACATTCAACACTAAAACATTAATGGTCAAAGGATTTATTAAGTATAACAGTCTACCTGCAAATGTAAAGTCTTCTAACAGTCTTATTATGTTCAAAAGAAATTTATTTAAGAGACCATTGAGGTATTGTGATATTTTTTATCTTTTATTCTTTTTTTGTATTAACAAATATAAGTACATCTTTTTTGTATTATTGTATTTATATGTATATTAATGTTAACATTACTATCATTGTTATATATATTAGGATGTATCCTATTTGAATACAGCATTTCATTCATTCATTTAATCCACTTTCACAACTATCAGAATAAAACCGATGATATTCAGGTGATTGTTGGTTCAGGGCATTTTGAGGAACACCCATGATGCTGTTAAATTCCTAGGCATTCAAATGGATAGGAGTATTTCTTGGAATGAGCACTGTGATCAGCTAGTTTCAAAATTGAGCTCATCAACCTATCTCTTCATCAACTTGAGAAATGTTCTCAACATAAACCAACTTATGGCTGTTTATCAAGCCCAGGTCTAATCCAGGTTGCGCTATGGTGTATGTCTGTGGGGCAACTCTGCAATGAGCAAAAATATATTTATCCAACAAAAAGCTATCCTACTCTGTTCGATTAACGTTCCTTGACAGTATTCATGCAGACACACGAAATTTTATCTGTGATTGGATTATATATCCATGAGTTTTCAGTTTATGTTTTCACTAACAGGAATGATTTCATTCTCAAGAGTTTTATTCATGATGAAAACATCCGGCAAAAGCAAATGATACACGTTAAAGCGGCTAAGTATAAGATAACTCAAAGTGCACCGAAACGTATAGTGCCTAGAATTTTCAAAATAAATTGATGTCAATATGCAGCCTTTCGTTATTAAAAAAAAATTGAAATCGTTTCTGTTAGAAACATGTTTATATACTCTTAACAATGTTTAAATACCACAATGCGATTTGATACTATGTATATTTTTCTTGTTCATCTTGTATATAACGGGTGTCCCACATTTTATGTGACAGGCAATATCTGGTTTGTTGAAGGAGATACACAAAAATGTTTCATACAAAAGTTTTAGGAGTTCATGAGAGCT
>WOGN01008001.1:0-11528 GCA_015342105.1 Leptinotarsa texana | reverse complement strand
TATTTCCTATGTCGTTAATGAAGAGTGAGAATAAAAGAGGTGCAGAATTGCTTTCTTGAGGGGCACCACTGTTTGCAATAAATTGGAACGACTTGTGACCCCTATAATCTACGAATAAAATACGTTCAGTTAAGTATGAGCGGAAAAGGTTTGAGAGTTGTGAGTCGAATCCATATTGGTGAAGTTTATTGATGAGAATGTTATGATCCAACTTGTCAAACGCCTTCGAGAAATCTGTGTAGACAGTATCTACTCGTAGGTTATCATTAAGTGCATTACTTACTGATTGTGTCAAGCACATTAAGTTAGTTATTGTAGATCTTTTACTAAAGAAATCGTGTTGATTATTTGAAATTGAATTCTTAACATCAGGAAATATTCTGTTGTACAAGCACGTCTGAAAAGCCTTTGCAAAGTTAAATAACAAGGTTATAGGTCGGTAGTTTTGGATATTGTTCATTCCACCACCAATTTCATTCCATATAATCTCTCGAACAACTGTTAGAGTATATTCCAAATAATTTGTGTTCACTTGATATGAACTTTTCTTAGAGAAATTGCGGACCAGGTGTTTCTATTCGGTAGTGATATTTCCAAATGGTTTTCAATGTTTCCATTTCAGTATATTCACATGAATTTATGCTTCCATAAATAGTCAGGACTGTGGGTTTTTGTGCAGCGTGTATCAGTGATGCCACAATATTGATAATCTAACGGGGAAACATGTTCAATATGTACGTTTTGAATTATACGGTTAATATTGATGCTTTTTCTGCTCCATCATGCAAATTTGACTACTCTGTTTGCAGTTACTGCATTTTTTTATATTTGTCTGATTTGATTGATCGTGGATTTGTTCATTTACTAAATGCCAAGCTGGAAAGAGCCACTTTAATTGCTATGATGACTCACTACATCTGCTAATTGTTGAATTCTTGATCAGTAAGCCGATAAAAAGCATATTTCAAATGATTTGTGTTCATTATATCTCTAGGTTATAACTGTTCAGTATATTCAGCATACTAAAACATATCAAATGAATTTGGTACCTCTCGCCTGAAATAAATCTATCTAAGCATAAGCATATGTAAAAAATAGTATAACGTAAGATTCTTAAATAGATTCATCATCGGAAAAATAAGAAATATTCTGAATTGAATTCTAATCAAAATTTCTCATCAGTTAAACCAGAGTCTAAGGACAAATTTTTCATAAAACAACATCAGGCTGCGTTTTAACGATCTGTCAGAAACTTGAGTGAAAGTAAGCATATGATAATAATAATAAACGCCTTTATGACTACAACCACAAAAAAATCACAATATTAACCTCTGACTACATTTATGAATTTATAGTAGATAGACATATACTTAATTGTCCAAGAAAATACGATCTTATTGACGAAGCTTTTTAAAAAATCAGGTATATATAGCAGTTCAAAAAATAAAAGGAAAGAAACAATTTTTAAAACACGAATACACAGAAACACAATTTGAGCAAAACTAAGTTCACATATCTAATAGATAAAATAAAATAGAAAATGAAATTTAACAGATTGTGGACAAAATAGTTCGTATAGTCCCTTTCAGAAGATGTAAATAACAAATATACATAATTTGAACATAAGTTCACATGTCATGGCAATAAAATAAGATATATCTCAGTGTAGTTGTCAATGTAAACAACAAATAAAACACCTATAATAAATCACAGTAAAGTTCCATTGTAATATACATCAAGATTGTAGTACGCTTTAGTTGAAGGGCATCTTCAACAAGATTTCTGAACTTTCTATAGCTTTTATACTTCCTAATTTCGTAAGGTATGTGATTATACAGCTTTTCACTTTCATAAATTAAAGAAAACTTTGTTTGGCTTGTTTTTGGAACACGAAGATGTATTTTATTTTCAGTTTCTTGCCGGGTTATGTAATTTGTATGTTCCGGAATTCCAACCTTATGTTTTTGTAAATCAGGCAAACAGTTTCAAGTATGAAAATACAAGTATCAGTGAGAATTTTTCTTCTCAAAATATTGGTCTGCATGACTCACGCACTCCCACCTTGCATAAGTATCTAATCGTTCGCTTTTGCAAAACGTACACTTAAAGAAAAAGGTGTTGACTGCAAAATCCCCAGAAGGCAACACCATATCTCAGGTGGGACTCAATCAGGGAATGATATACCATTTTTGTTGTGGATGAACTCAGTTCATTTGAAACTATCCGAGGTGCATAACATCCTAATGCCAATTTTTCATTCAAAGCTGAAATATGTTGATCAAATTTCAATTTGTTATCCATGAAGATTCCCAGGAATTTGGATTGATTTTCATTCTCAAGAATTTGTCCATTCAAGTATAAATTGTTAATATTACAGCTGAAGGTGGGTAGATTCGTTTTTTCAATAATAAAGCACAAGTAGTTCGCGTCACATAATTTTTTCACAACTTCTAAATCACTAGAGATAGTTTCTTTCATATTAGGATTATATTATCCATGCCAAAGAATCGTGATGTCATCCGCAAGGATCTTAAAAATTCCTCGAATTGAGAGAGTAATAAGGTCATTCATATAAATGAGGAAAAGAATCGGGCCCAGTACTGATCCTTGTGGAACGCCCCATAAGATGTCCTCAGTGTATGATAGCTTTTCGTTTGATTTAACTAACTGTTTTCTATCACTCAAGTAAGACCTGCGCACTCTTCTAAAGCCATAGTATTTCCACTTTTTCAAAAGAAGTTCATTATTTACACAATTAAAAGCTTTGTAAAATCGCATAATATTGCAGCTACGACTTGCATCATTTGTGCCTTTTGCCTTCTGAAAGCCAAATTGACAGTTGGTTAATATATTGTATTTATAAAGGAAAGCTAATACCCTTTTTCACCATTTTTTCTATAATTTTTGCGTATGTTGAGAGCATGGAGATAGGTTTGAAGTTATTTGGATCTTCTGCATTACCACTTTTGAAAGAAGAAATTACAAGAGCTGTTTTTAGACACGGAGAAAAATTTCCAAAGAAAAAGGATTGATTTATAGCCATCACTAATGTATTTATAGTAAACAGCGAAGTTCAATTTTCGCAGTAATGCAAATAACTGCTAAACTTTTCTTCCATTCGACCTAAACAAAGTCTCTGCATGGGTATTAAAGTAGCATAAATATATGACTGAAGAACAATGACTAACGATGATACAGGGAGGCATATGCTCGCTGAAGGAGTTTGTTGATGTACTTCATCAACAACATGAAGTGTATCTGCATTTATGTGAATTTCAACTGAATTGGTGATTTTACTCCTATTGATTTTTTGACAAAAAAATGATAACTTCACATTTCTCTGTGTTGATGAAAAGCGAGTGTGGAGTTGCTAGTTCAATAAAGTGTCAAATAACTACACGACTCATTCGTAACTTCTGAAAATGAGCCTTCATCTTATAGTAAACCAAAACCTTCAAATCATTTCACCGAATGCATGATATCATACACCACTTGTACTCATATTCTTTACAGATACGAATGGTTTGAAGGACTTGGCTTGAAATGGTATGCCTTACCGGCAGTTTCCAATATGATGTTTGACTGTGGAGGCATCCAGTTTACTGCTGCCCCTTTCAATGGATGGTATATGAGCACGGAGATTGGGTGCAGAAATTTATGTGATACCCAGCGCCTCAATATGTTAGAGGTGAGCAAAATTGAATGCTGATAGTTACTATTACCATTTCATTTTTGAAGTCTTTGGCATCGATAATCATGGTCAAAAGCCTCAAAACTATAATATATAATTTTCAAAAAGATACACCTGAGCACCTGAGACCTGAGACCTGACACCTGAGACCTGAGTAGGTCTCCTGAGAAAATAATTTCAATACTATCTGAAGCCCTGTTCTATGACCAATTAAACATTAAGAATTATTGTTTCTTTCGTTTCTAAATAGAATAAAAAACGTTTCTTCACTGAATTTTATGGTAGTTGGTAGTTGACTTTTCGAAATCTAAGTAATACCGTATTTGGTGAAACAATGGAGAATTTTACCCTAAAAAAATAGAATTTGTAATAATTTCATTCGATAGACGGAAAACTAGAACAGTCTCTTCACTGTCCTAATTGAATATCAGTTCGAATTATCCACTAACCAATGGTGACTTTTTCAGACAATCGCATTGAACATGGGGTTGGATACAAGAACTCCTGTGACACTGTGGAAGGACAAAGCCATAGTGGAAGCCAATTTAGCGGTTCTTTACAGTTTTCAACAGAAAGAAGTCACCATCGTAGATCATCACACTGCTTCGGAATCTTTCATGAAGCATCTGGAGAACGAAGTTCGATTGCGTAACGGTTGTCCAGCTGATTGGGTTTGGATTGTGCCACCTCTGTCTGGTTCGGCTACCCCGGTATTTCACCAAGAGATGGCGTTGTATTATTTGAAACCGTCTTATGAGTATCAGGTGAGAAATCAAATACGTATTGTTTGGAAAATTCAATTACGTTCAGTGTGATATAGTCAACTGTTTAGTTTTTCGATCAAAATTCATATAAGTAGTATAGAGTTTAATTTTTGACAGGTCAATCAGTGATGACTGAACTCTGTTTCTACTTTTCCAAACTGTAACAAGTTTGAATAGTCCTCTCAACTTGAGATAATCATTGATATCTTGAAAACTTTTTCTATCTAATTGTACTTTGCCGTAAAAAATCAATATATTCTTTGATATCATATTCATTTACTACTATAGTAATCTCAAAATGTTTATCATTTTAGTTCTCAAAGGAGATATCAAAGGTTTCCGGCCAATTTTCTATTCATTCAATGCCCAAATATTAATTTTAATTCTCTCAAAAAACATAAAATTGTTTGAATGTGGATGGCTCTGTGGCAGTTTCGAGCAAATGAACATCAAATAAACATTGACACACAGCAATTGATTAAACTAACAACAATTCATTATGCTGATCACCGAAATTGTATTTCAATAATTTAAATGGATTACATTTAGGTTGTTCAAATTTAATTCGTATTCAGTCAAAACAACAAGGTATCACTAAAAAACTGTGGGCCGATGAATCTTGCGGAACATATCGATGATAATGCCTGGTTTTAAATCACGAGAAGTATTCAAATTGAAATTACCAACATTCTTTGCGCTTTCTTGGAGGTAGGCGATTTATTTTAACCCGATAGGTGATTAGTCACCCTCTCGGAATTAATAGTTTAGAAGTTGTTTGTAATTGTAATCGATATTTGGTTCAGCTATTTGAGTAATTGTAGTTAGCAACAGTTTATGTTACAGTAGTTATTCAGAAACACTTATTTTTTTTTTGATAATAACTTCCAGTAGAGAAAGTCATTGATCTAGAGAGTTTTTTTGTTAGTTTTGGACTTCTACTGTTAATATTTCTATGTTAGAGACGTGAGTAATTTCATATTCCAATGTAGGCACCGTATATTTTCTCCCACAATAGTACCTTTCAAAAATCACGAGCAATAGCTGTCGGTTGGGATTGCGAAATTCTTTGAAGTTGAGGATTTTCTATTCCATTTCGTGCTTGAATCTCTGCTCACGAGATTTCTACGAGGTTTTTATTCATAATATTACAGAAATTCACTCACCATCAAGTAGTTGAACGTCACTCAAACCGGGCGAAAGTTATGGCGGTTTTATGTTATTAAAACGATTGTATACACTTTTGCTAATATATTTCGGGAGGAATATTGATAATATTTAACTGACTGTACAACGTTGCCAGTCATATCTCCATATCCAATCATCTATAGAATGATTATACGATTCTGATTGAACAACGTGATTCGAAAATTACCACTACAATTTCAAACTATCATAATTAGCTATTTCCACTGAATATTGTTGTATTCAAATCAACCACATTTCATATTTTCGAGAAACCAGAAAATTGTTCACAAATTGATAAGTTATCGTTTTATTAAATTTCAAAATGCTTCTTTAGGTTTTACTTCCCATTATTTGACTTATGTTTGTATGAAATATTAGAAGTCTCAATGGAAAGCGTTACAATCTGTTTACAAAACATCTTTTTTTTCATTAAGCAGCTGTCACACCCCTATGAACAGCAACCCTCAGAAGTGAAAACTTGTGTGAGTTAAAGATTAACGGGAGCATTTGACAATGCACTACGTGAATCTATAGGATTGTCTCTAGCTGGGAAGGGTATAGAATCGACGATAACCGGCTGGCCGGCTGGATCTATGCCATGCTAGTAAACAGAACTGCAACTACGACTCTTCAAGGCGAGGCTATCAGGTTCAGGGTCACCAGGGGCTGCCCTCAAGGCGGGGTACTATCTTCCCTTCTATTTGATGCCCTCGACAAAAGAAAAGTTGATCTGCAAGTTTATGCAGATGACCTTGTCATCCTGGCAAGGTCCACGTCGGGAAGGGTAGCTTGTAATATCCTCCAAAGCGCGTTGGACGTTCTTCACAGTTGGTGCCTGAGGGAGCAGATGTCTGTCAACCCCAGCGAAACTGTGTTAATCCCCTTCACCAAGAGAAGGAAATTGGACGATCTAACGCCACTTTCCCTCAATGGTGTGGTCATTCTATTTGGAACGGAGGTGAAATATCTTGGCATTGTCTTCGATAAAAGACTCACCTGAAACGCTCACTTGGAAAAAGTTTTACACAAAGCCAGACTGTCTCTATGGACATGTCAAAGGGTTTGTGGTAAAAGTTGGGGTTTAGGTCCCAAACAAATCCATTGGATTTATGTGATGATTGATAGACCTATGATCACGTATGGTGCAATTACTTGGTGCCGAAGGCTTTACAGAAAACGGCTCAAGCGAAGCTTTCTGGCTATCAGTGGTGCCATCAGTACCACACTGTCAGCGGCCATGGAGATCCTTCTAGATCTACCTCCTCTCCACAGTTTTCTGGAAAGAGAGGCTGGATGAAATGCAAACAGACTTGTGCACATTGCCAATTGCACGAATCAATTCAATGCAGAGTGCAACAGATGTTGGTTGACATTGGAAGTCACAGCATTCTGGAAATGACCTCTGACTTTATGCCTATCAACTACGAAATGCCTTATAAAGTAGTATTCCCGAGTAGAGAGGACTGGATCCTGCGGTTGAAAGGAATATTAAGAGCAGATAGTTGTTGGTTCACAGATGGATCAAAAATACCTTCCGGTTATGGTGCAGGTATTTTCAGTCGCAGACCCAGAACAGAGTTATCTACCTGCCTAGGAACTTATGCGACTGTCTTTCAAGCGGAAATTTTCCCTATTGAATTGTGTGCGGAGAGATTGGATAAAGCCAACCTCACTCACAAGTCAATAAAAATATTCTCGGACAGTCAAGCGGCGTTGGAAGCTCTTGGCTCCCATCGAGCAACGTCTAAATTGGTAGCAAACTGACAAAAAAAAGACTAAACAGATATTCTTTGGTCTGGATTCCTGGCCATACTGGCCTGGAAGGCAATGAAGCTGCTGACTCTCTTGCAAAGCAGGGTGCTGCAAGCGGCTTCATTGGATCAGAACCTGTCATTAGCTTCGAAGCTTGATTCCAAACAGTTGTTGGGCTACAGTAGGGATGAACTACGATGTCTAACAGGCCTTCACTGTCATTTGAATCATCACATGCAGAGACTTGGACTGTCGGTAGACAGTGTGTGTCGCCTCTGTCTGGAAAATGATGAAACTGCAGAGCATATACTTTGTGCCGGCCCCGCTGGGGACTGAATAAGGTTCTTTAAGTTCGGCAGATCCGTACTCTCACCATTTGACCTGAACGACCACTCACCATACAAACTAATCGGCTTCGTTAAGAAGTTGGGTTTATTTGGCCGAGTGTGAATAGGTGTGAGCCACAATAAACCCTTATGGGTTGCAGTTGAGGATCGAATAAACCCACTCACTTAAGACCTACCTACCTACCTAGTCCATTAACCTACAATGTAGGGAATTGACACTGGCCTGAATGAATTGTTCCTTTAGATGATTTGGTTCATAGCCAGTCTTCAAGTATGACCACTTTAATGTGAGTGAAATGTATTTTAGCCATTAGAAAGCTTGGCTTAACATCAACATTTGAGTTGAAGTTTTGAACTTTTCAGCCGGGTGAATCTTGGAGCTACATGATATACGGAGAATACGGGCATTGGAGTTCAAAGCAGACCCATTACTGGGAGCTATTAATTCTACGTGAAATGAACTCTGTCTCAGAGTGAGCCAGAAATTGAACAGGAATGTTTCCTGGTAAAATCAAGAACTAGCACGGATGAGACTATGAACTAGAAAAGCCCTTTGTTTCAGTTCACAAGTGCCATTTCGCAAAATTTTAGTTCGCCTTCACCAGAAAATTATGATTTAATTTCACCCTCGGAGTAATTTTCGATTTGAGCCAAGTTGCACAAATACTTTGAAAGTTATTAAAAAGTTAGCCAAACAAAGTAAGAAAATAAATTAGGAATCTGTTCCTAACTTAACACCTAAATTACTCAATAGCTTCCGTGATGTCACAAATATCAAAATTTCTACGAAGTAAATTATTTCTCACCTTTATTCGAAAGTTAAAACTCCCATCACGACTGAAGACAAATATAATGTGATATACAGTATTCCATGCACATCCTGCAGTTTGTGTTACATTAATGAGACTTTTCGTAACTCCTCTTCACGAATTACCTCACATAAAAGTGACGGCAGACTGAATTAAAGATCTTGTGGTTTAGCAGACTGTCTATTTAACAAATCTAAAGAAATGAAATTTAAACGTTCAAGCCAGTGTCGCATATACCTACACAGTAGGTTGAATGGACTGACGCATATCAGAAAACAACTACTCCCCTGGCTAATACCACGAAAAGTGTTGGTTTACATCAGACAAGCGTCAGTGCAGGAATCTTCACAGAAAATTTCCTGCATATGCAATTGGCAATAGAACTGACAGGTGTCAGTCCATTCAAACTACTATGTAGGTATATCCGAGACTGGCTTGCACCTTTGAAGTTCATTTCTTTAGATTTGTTTACTACTAGTCTTCAAGCATAGCCCACTGACTAATAAGAAAATTTTATATTGATCGTATAAATGAAAATTATTATTTAATCCAACTGAAATGAAATGAGTCTTTATTAAAAAAATCATTTTCCAGTACTATAGGAAAGAGTCAAAATGTCACTCAAAAATTTTTCAATTGGTTCATTGGGGGAAGAAATGGAAGAAACAATACGTCTCATCGATAAAGATGGGAGCGTTATTATTTATTATTATTTGCATAAAGATTCAAGTGATCATTTTCTTAATAAGTATTATGATCGATATAAATCTTTTCTCAAACAACATCCTGAAATTTTCATAGTTTAAAAGTGATAAAGGTAACGTTACTGTTGCTATGTATAAGCAGGATTACTTGAATAAATGTCAAGAATATCTAAATAATTCACGATACTACACCATACTGAGAAATAAACCTGTTTGACTTAGGCATATAAAAATATTGATGACAAGATTGACAAAAAAATTGAAATCGATAATGACACTGCTCCCAGATTTTGTGCTTTGCCCAAAATTCATAAACCATCTTCATTAATGAGACTTATCGTTTCTTCCATTTCTTCGCCCAATGGACCAATTGCAAAATTTTCGACTGAGAACTAATAAACAGAACCGTTACTATTTTCAGACTTATTTCCTATCATTAGGTTCTTTATCTGGAATTCGAAATATCAAGAGTTCGCGGAGAATACATAAAAGAAAGCAGAATTCAAGTTTCGAGACGTTATTTCTTAGTTCTATTTCCTAATCAAAATGTACAAAACAAATTGTTAGTGTTGAAAAATAGTTTTAACGGGATAAATTAGGAGGATACTCACCACAACCAGGAGTTGGTACTTTTGTGCATTGTTTAGACATAACCCAGGATACGGACCACGCAGTGTCGAAAGCCACATTGAACGTTTGTCCTGGTGAACCCCCTACAATTACTCCGTAAAACTCATTCTGAAATATAAATCATAAATATCAACACTACGATTGTTGAGGATTATGCTGTCGAAGTAAAATGCATGACTCATGATTCCATGTTGGTTTGAAAGAATTGTATACAAAGTTTATCCAAATTCTAATACAAGTGTTTGTGATCCAACATCAGACAGCGCTGTTTTGGCCCGCCAAGATATCATCAGTGACGCTAGGTTGAACCACTCGGCTGTCCTAAAAAGGACAGCAATGTATGGGATTGAATCTTCTGTTGATCTGGTACATGCCGTATTTAATCTCAATATACTAATTATATTCAACTGACTCACCCAAATAGTTCAAATTCACCAAGTTGTTAACCATCGTCACTCACACTACATTTAGGATTTTTCCAAAGATTTGAAATATCAACAAATATGAGGCTGAAGTCTAGGGCGCGAGGATCAGGGGAGACGCCCCGGTATCGTGTCTTCGTATGCACTATTAATTTAGCATTATTGAATCTACTCTACATATTTCAGCTAGACCGAGACAAAACACTAAGACTAAATGCGCTGTGAACTAAAAAAGGTTGAAAGTTCCTAAATTTAACAATAAAATTTGAAATTTTTAAGTAAAACAAATAGTGACTTGTCACTCGAATCGGTCGGTGGTCGAGCAAGGTAGCTAGCAACAGCGCATTTCGCCGCACGCGAGGCAATACACCAAAGACGCGCGGGGACTCCCCGGTGGTTAATAGTCAGTATACTCTGCTGATATTTATTGATATTTATTGTCCGGACTTTTTGCGATATCATTTACCCATTTTGTTAGAAGAAGTGCCGGTAAGAGGCAACATGGGTTTATGCCCGACGGGGCTCCAGCTCATTTAAGTGTTCTTGCTCGTCAGCATCTCAACATCACCTACCCTAATCGCTGGATTGGACGTGCAGGACGTCAAAATTGACCACCTCCCAGTCCTGATATGTATCCTATAGATTTCTAATTATGGGGTCATCTAAAGACTTATTTATGAAACATCTGTACTAGATTTGAATGACTTGTGGAATCGAATAATTGACAATTGCAATGTTATAACGAATACTCCAGGTATTTTTTAACGTCTCAGACAATCAATGAGAAATCGATTACAGACGTGTATTTTATCAGAAGGTGGACATTTTGCTCATTTACTTTACGGTCGAAATTGTTTATTCTTAACTTTTGATTTTAGGTTGTCCATGGTTGTCCAAAAGTTATTTTTTTTTCTCGAAATCAAAGCTTGATATGAGGAAAACACAAGCGACACAAAAGTTGTATTTTCAATTGGTCAATAAAAAATACACAAAAGTCAGTGGCTTTCTTTTTTTCTCGATATTGTTGGATGTGGTGCCCACTGAGACGCCACTGAACCTAATAACTTCAATCTACTTCGGGCTAAATAAGCGCCTTATTACTTCAAATAACTGTAACAAATGTCAACCGAAACGGGATATTTATATTTCATATATATTGTCTTTTTTAGGAAGTTTTTTCTTAAAACAACCTAACGAATCACCCTCTGAAACTTCGTGCCGTAT
>WOGN01008000.1:0-11528 GCA_015342105.1 Leptinotarsa texana | reverse complement strand
AGTTTGCTTTTAGTGTTTCGCACAAACACTGCCTAGGGCATACGTATCGAAGTAATGCGAGAGCGGTTTCCGGTACGTATTGCTGAGCAACGGGGGAGGGGTTTTAGTCGGTAGGAATCCGGCACAGAGTCTATGAAGATTTCCCCTCCTCCTTAAAAAAAAGATAGATAGAAAGTTAGATAGATAGATAGATAGATGCTTTGCGGTACCCGACAAAATAGTGAGATACATTGAACAACTGATACCACTTTGGCGAACTCGCTTCACCATAACATCTGGTCAAGCCAGAGTTCAAACAGGGTGGGTCACTTTCAGATGGGGTGTATTTCATGGCTATTCCCTCAGTAACCATCTGTTCTGCATCTCACTATTGCCATTATCCGTTGCGCTCAGAAATACTCGAGGGTATAACTACGGAGAGGTGGCACAAGAAACCGGAGGCACAAAGTCACTGATTTGTTTTATATGAATGATCTTAAACTTTATGCGTCTGGAGACAAGGATCTCCCTCAGTCCTTGAGGTGGTGAAAGAGTACACGCATGATATCGGTATGATAGATAGACAAATGTGCAATGATTCAACTCAAAAAAGGATATGCGGGGACTACGGAGAGGATCTGCATCTCATAGATGGAAGCATCCTACACCATCTGGATGCCATCGGGGTGGAACAACGCCACTCACAAGAGGTAACAGCAGTGAAGAACTCTCTGCAGCAATTATCAGCACAAACTTCGACAAATCTGATCATCGGAACTGTCGGGGAAAAACGAAGTTGCTGCAACAATTATGCTTCCGTTCCGATCTCACTCTACTCGCTTGGAGTAGAGAAGTGGACTCGGAAGAAGCTGTATCAACTCGATATAAAGACCCGAAAAATGATGCATCTCTTTAGGAGTTTACATCAAAAATCTTTCTTTTCACAGTTGTACTTCCCTTGACAACAGGAAGGCCGTGGCCTTTTGAGTTTGGAGTGTCTACGTGGCAGAATGGTACTATATATAGCCTGTAAAATCGTCAGGAGTTCGGATCTCCTTCTCTGTATATTCCGTTACCATGAAAGAGCAGGAAGTGAAACATTTCTCTTTAAGGTAGGTGCTCGAGCAGCTGATAAACTCGGTTTAGTTTTCGACACTGAACGAGGTGACCACAACTCTGTCACCGAGTTGGAACCTGTTCAGCAAAAAACTCTAATAAAAGCCACAGAGATCACATCACTTCTGCGGAAATACAAGAAAAAGCCAATGCATGGAATTTTTTCAATAAAATTGAAGACCTTGGCTTATCAAAGCACCTGACTTCTGCTTTCCTCAGGTCGAATGAGCTGACGTCGGAAACTGAGGGGTTCATCATGGCTTGCCAGAATAGTGTCTTCAATACCGCAGTCTACCGCAGTCGCCTGATGGATATAGAGGTTCCTGAAACAAGGTGCAGGGCCTGCCGCAAGGCACCCCAGATCCTAACGCACTTGCCATCAGCATATGTGGTCTCGGCCTATATCCATCGACATAATTCGGCCCGAAGAGTGCTATATCTATATCTATATCTACACACTCTCACGGTATTGATGAGACACCGGTATTACCATGCGCTCCGGTGGATATTGAATCCTTTGTGGGTAACGAGAAGTGCCGATTTCATTGGAACTATTCGTTTCCCACCCTCAGGTTCATACAAGCTAATAAGCCTTATTTCTCCTTCTCGGCTATCAGAGCAAGACGATATTTGTCGTGTAGTTTTCAATTCTTGGCGAGACGAATATCGTCAGAAAAGAGGTGTCCTTGGTGGAATGATGCCCTCTTTTCTCTCGAATCTTAAAATCATACTTGCTTGCCGCACTGAGGCAGAAATCTCAGCCGGACAGATGCAAAAGGCTGTCATTCTTGGCTCACTGCGCTTGCTCAGGGCACATGATTCTCGGACAGAATGATCACTCAATCCACCTTGTGTGGAGTTGTCGTTTGTTGATATTGCTGGCACGCCCTCCTGAATGTATCGGGGCTTTGGGGAATAGGGCCTGACCAGCGCATACTTCGATAATATTAATATCTATTCTCACAAGAAAAAATCATCACAGAGTGTAATTTGATACATGCAGCACTATTGTGAATAAACAAAAATATGCCACGGAAACAGTTGGTACTGCGGATACACATACACAAACAAATTATTCGAGGGTACTATACTGAAATTACTAACAATAAAATCAAGTATTCAATTATTGTGAGAGCAAAATGAGTATACTTTTCAGTACCGACCACCATACAATATATTTACACAAATATACACATTCCTATGTAATATGTACAATTATAGACATTAAATCAATCACACATAATATAATTATGAATTATAGATACTGCATATAAATAATATAATTGGTTCTGAACTTCCTAAGTGTTAACAATGTAAAAGACTTTTAAATGTGTTTTCATTTCATTTTCAACAGGTGTACACCAAATTACAGAAAATGCTAAAGAAAAAATGCTGAGTCAATTAGTTTTGGTGTTCACACTGTTGATATACAACAATTGAAAATTATAAAAATAACCTATAAATGAAGGGTTCTATGTGAGAAACAATCCTTGATAAAGTTCAAAATACTTCCATTAATATCACATGTGTTACATACTGAGTTAAAAGTATAACATTCCATTTTCTGGTGCTCTGAGATTCACATTTGTTCTACTACTCTGACAATAATATGTTTTCTCGTATCTTGAGTTGAGGCGTGATACATAAAAATAATTTTTTGTACGAAATTATTGATATAACATTTTTTGAATCACCTTGTATACAAATACTCCAGATGTTTCTGCTGAGCATACGACCACCCATGTCACTAGCATCCATTAGTATTCATAAGCTTTTTAATTGCGTTAAACCTATCCCCGAATTCTCATACATATTATAAGATGTTGTATGACTCCAACAAATCATAATAATAAAACCTTCCTGCTCCGCACTTTTCGGTAAGGCCGAAAGGGGTGAGAGAACGAGCCGTGAGGGAGGTTCAAAGGGGTGGGAGGCATCGTGTACAGGCACATCACATGTTAAGTCCTTAATACGTGCAGAGACAAAGTAACTCTACTGTAAAGCCAACTCGCTGCTGCTTTTGACATCACGACATCGCTAATTAAATATATTATTATAAATATGCCCTTTTGTCGGGGGGTGAAAAATACAAGATTATTCGTTTATGTGAGCTTGAATCCAACATGCCATACCCAGGAATGTTGAATCCGTGTGCAGCTCTTGAATGCGGTTTGTTTTATCTTTCTCTGATTATTTTCATGTCAAACACTTTTGCGAACGTGCACCATTGATGAAAATGTTCAGATATTTTCATCTACGATAAAAAACACAGTTACTTGATTTGATGTAGTGCCACAAACGGCGTCTACTTGAATCAACTGTTTGAACAAATCAATAGTGGAATTGGCCGCGGCAGTAGTGCGCCCGACTCACGATCGGAAGGCCGTGGGTTCGAATTCCGCTTCAACCAGATATTTTTCTCGAGAAAATTTATCTGGTTGAAGCTGGAATGATTCTGCAACCGAGGTAACAATCACACGTTGAAAGGTAAAATCTCGTTAGATCACAGCTCTCACAAGTTCCTCAACTTCTGAGAGTTATCGTTCGTATGGGGGCGACAGTTGATTAACGGAAAACATATTTCAAACAGATTTTTTTGAACAGACAGAAGTATTGTTTGTTCATGAAAAGTATTGAAAAATCCAGTGTTGGAAGTATAAGATGAATTTCAATTGCAGGGTCTTCATAGAGTCCCAAGGGGCCCACGCTATTTGCATCTCTATAATACCCATTCCATCCTGTACCGATTACGTCAAATGTTTCTCTCTCCCACTCTCCGAAACACATCTACCACGAGTTGGGCGTTACACAAGGTTCCGATCGGATATCATGTGAATTGCAAAAAGTTTACCTCCATAAGAAAATACGTGAGGATTTGAACTCGTGGTCTCATTGTTCATCTACTGATTTGAATTTCCCGCTGTACTTGCGACTGGTCGACTGTATGACAGCAAAATTGGAGGAGTGAGCTCTGAAAGACTAACACACAGGATGGACGTTTGACAGAGACGAGGCGTGGACCTTTGTCCCTTCCGTGTGAACTGGGCCTGAGGTCCAAAAATCGCTAGAATGGACCTGCTCAAATTTGCACGTGTTTTTCCATAAGAAATGTCAAAGAACTCTTGCAGCTATTATACTGTTCGACAATAATCTGGGATATTCTACGATGTTCTTGAACGTTTCAGACGATAGCCAAACATGTATTTACGTTTCAGAATGTTTCGGGATGTTCTGCAGTGTGTGGAATATTGTGGAATGCTCTTGAACTTTTGGAATGTTCTGAACAGTAACTTTCAATATGATAGCTCCATAATAATCTGGGATGTTTTGGATTTTCCGAACGTTCTAGACCATTCTCGAACCATATTTTCGAATGCTCCAGGACGTTCTAGAATATTATAGCACGCCATACTGGTAAAACCGGAAATATTTTTCTCATGGACAAGTTGATGAGACGCTATAAAAGTATGTGATGGGAGAAAAAGTAGTTACGTACAAAAAAGATAATTGAGTTGCCTAACGTGGAACTTTTTTCAAAGTATATACTGGAACGTGATTTGAAACATAAGAATGATGACGAGTTCTGTTGACTTTTGCAAGTATGAAAAATTGGATGATTCCAGAGCCCAAAAGCATCAAAAGCCTCGTAAATGCAGTATTACATATATCAGTTTATTGTACAATGAATTCGTACATATCTTTACCGTCGCAATAGTAATCGATTTTCTAGTTTTATATTCAGCAATGAATTCATAGATCTCTTCATGAGTTCATCTACAAAAATAGATTCTATTCTATATTTTGTCAATACCTCATGAATTTCCAGAGTGTTGTTATGTGTCGATACCAACATTATATACTGCACACTCACTGGAAGACATTTTTGTTTCTTCAAATGTACTCACGACCATAGATATAACACTGTTTTCAGAAGTGAAAACTGATTCGAAAATTTTTTTAACAATTCGGGTGTTAGCTAGTCACCATCAGCTTTAGATGGGCAATGGCAGCGTTCACTAGAAAACAAGCTGGGATACCTGTAACATTGTCTCAACAACACTCCAATTCTTTCTTTCTAGGGATCTTCTCTGAAATAATTTTTCACAAGCTCCAAACCGGCCGTTTCTTTAGTTTGATGCCACCAATCCTTATTTTTCTCTCTTCCTATAATAACGCAACTGATGCCGCGATAATTACCAGACAGGCAAATCACTTATTTAGTTTAAATATTTTTTGGCCTCAATTCAACAGCTTTCATTTCTCATCCAATAAAATATTCGAAGTTCTGAGTTATGAGGCAGTTGGTGAGAGCCAAAAATTGAAATTAAAAATACTAGTTATTTTCTTTATCTTCAATGGTCACCTTCCTTCGAGTTGGTGAACTGGGGATCGTCATCTACAACACGTGAAGAAACTGAAATGCTCACCCCTTTCCATGAATTTGGTAATTGATTCACGAATGTATTCATGAATTTATTATATAACAAATTGATAGATGTAATATTAACTTTTATTTTTCATTTTCGTAGTTGGAGTTTCCTGTTGATTCTATTTATATTATCTTCATGAAGGCAATTGTTTTTGCTGCCACAAAACAATTCTAGAATTATTGTTAGAGTGATGAAATATTTAAATTTTTTCTTCAAATGTTCGTTGAATGAAAATTACATATTAAGGCACTTTGGGGTTTATCGTTTTTCACCTTTCAAAAACTCTTGAAGCCAAGAAGTTTAGTTTTTTCGTTATTCACAGTTCTGACAATTGTTTCGACAATAAATAATATCTTTCATTTGCTCAAACTGAAGGACATCCCGTATACATGATATTGGCGTCCAAATTATGATTGGAGATTACCAAATACATCATTTAAGTTACTACTGGATCATTGACAACTGAAGAAAAGGTAAATATTATCTCAAAAATTTATTGTATCTTATCTCTCTGCTTGGGAAAAATTAACTAGGCGATAATAACAGAATTCTCAACGTTCAAGAACGTTCAAGATTAACTCAAAATATCGATAAAATCAGAGGTAAACAGTTCAACAAAGTATTTCACTAGTTCAGACTTCCATTGTCTAACATGTAAAATGATTTGAAATCCCCGAAACAACTGGAAAAAAAAAGAATTAAGAAGTATATTCATCAAATATAATATCCCGTTCGTCATAATCCTCTCACTATTATGATTACAAACGAATCATCAACAAGTGTTGAAAGCATCATTTCTCATTTCCCAAGTATATTTCATGGATTTCATATGAGATATAAATAGTTCATGATATATATTGTGGATTGAACATTTCTTGTTATCTGAAAGCAGTATATTTTGCATTTTGATGACACAGCTCTAATAAACTGCCATTGCCTGATCTGATCAATTTCGTATCTCAGCAGGTCTTTTTATAGTTTTCGTCGTCTAAATGTTTCATTCACAAAAAGGTTCCTGTTCAGGCGAAAGTGTATTGATTCACTTCTTCACGAAGGGTTCAGCTTCATAATTATTTTCAATGTTCTCTATGCTTCGTGGTCTATATGCGAACTACAATCTTCCAAAAGTCTTCAGATTACATCGTAAATACATCATGATCTGGAAAATGTCTATCGATAAATAACTACTATCTGGCTACCACCATGCTACAATGAGTATGTCAAAACTTCAAATATGAACCAAATAATTATGATGAGCTATAAAAATAAATACTCGGATAGCAATTTACATTTTCCTTTCTCAGTATTTCCACGCAGAAAGGATTCTTTCAGAAGTCACACACAATATAACTGTTTCCATGGTTAATAACAGGATGAATATTGCATTATATTCGACAAATATTTGTACATATTGTCTCACATCCTCACTTATCCAGCAGCATGACCTCGCCGAAATCAATCAGGTAACCTTTAAAAGCCTGTTTGGAGTATTCACTGTTCATTAGTGCAGGATAGATTCAACTAAAACTGAGAATGGAGGCGATTTACTTAGTACAATGAAAAAGCAACAAGTCCATCTCGTGAACACTGGGTAAAATCATCCCAAATCTGAAAATTAGTTGGTCTCATATCTGCATCGAGTAGCGACCCACACGTAATGAAAATAAATATTTTGTAAAAAAATTCGAAAAAAACACTTTCCCAAAGTTTCCTCAGAATGGAAATCCTTGCAGATGCTTCTTGTAAATTCTAGGTCCGACTTCTGAACGAAGGATCATTTCTTGAAGGTCATTCTTGTGGACAATAGCTTTGAAGCACAATGATCTGACAAAAATATATAACCTCTGGTAGAGGTCCATTATATGTCGAAGTGGGGTGCAGTTTGCGAAGAATAGAAACTCAAAGTCGTCTCCACAATTTATTATCAACCCTCAGATGTTAGAACAGTAAAACCATCAATCATAACATGTTTTGAACACATATATATTCATCATCGGCTAAATATTTAAAATTTTACAATAAAAGAAGAACAACATAACAATATTTGATACAATGAACTATAAAATACTTACATAGGGAAACATAGTTTATATTGGAAGAAAAAAAAGCTTCAATATGCTTGCTACGGTAGTTAAACTATGAGTATCTAGAACAATTTAAAAATTGAATTACATACATACGCTATGAAAATGAGAATTCTGCCTAAACATTCGAAAATTTCACCTCCCGTAGGTTTCTTTCGCAAGGAGAAAGTTATGTTCATTGTCGATCTCTGTATTCCAGTTCCAGTTAGGCATTCCATAATTGAACATCCCGAGGTGATTCAGTTAGTCACACAGAAATTTATACCACCACTACATTCAAATTCAAACTCTAATTTTATTGCATCCATATCTTATTAACAGAAAATTGATCGGATTAGTCCAAGTTCACAAATTAAATTGTGTCTGATGATTATGTACAATTAAAATGACAAACATTAATAATGATTTGAATAGATAACATTCTTGATTGTTATGAAACATCGAGTCAAAAACCGAATTTGAATCGGGTATTTCAGTGATGCATACTTCACCGCCTCTAAAATCATAAGATCATCACAAAGATCTGGTATCTGTACATCCACCCGAGTAGTTGTCCTCCTACATCATCGTCCATCTTGTCCTTTCCAGGAAGGTGAACAGGTCACTACGAGACATCTCCATTATATTGGTAGGTGTAGGCCAAGATTCACCGAACACACACTCTCTTTGACAACTTTGAGGTGTCTCACGGTGACATCCGCGAAGGTTTTGGAAGGTGCAGCGACATTACTGTCGTTGCGCGGCTTCTTCACCTTTCTTGGGGTTCCCTCCGTGGAGGTGCACAAGTGAGGGAGCTTTTCTGCAGGGGCAGCCGGTTCCTTGCCTTTATTCAAGGCGGAGGTCTTGGCGCCCGCCGCAGGAAGTGCTCTTGCTGTTGGAGGTGGAGTGGAGGAGGAGGAGGCGCCACGAATGCGCTTACGCCTTGGCCTTTGTATCACATCACGAAATGATCTGTTATGTCCAGGCTCATTCCAAGCGGTAGATTGGGGTGGACATTTCTGTTCATCCCCAGCCACCGCCTCAGATTGAGGTGAGCTCTTCTGTCCAACCTAGGGATTGGTTTTTGTTTTCGTGTGTGTTAAATTCATGTGTGTTCCCACGATTAGCAAGGGAAGAGTTTGTCAGCTCTAGCCGAGCTCCGCATTACCAGAGGTAGGCTGATTACAATAAGGTTTCGCCCAGTTCCCCAAGGGAATCTTTGGTGACCGCATATCACCCTGCGGCTATTCAGCTGTCGGGATTCCATACACCTCAGCTTGGGTAGGCTGGTCCACGGTGGCATGTTTTGCAAAGGCTTTTGGGGGGTTTTACTTTCCCTCACCCTACTTATTTCTGCCACTGACCAAGAGTCCGGCGACCCCGTCCGTAAGGCCACATTGGCTTCCCCGACAGGGCCTCCAGGGCCTGGTCATTCTCCTATCTACCACTTGAGGACGCGCCCGATAGGTAGTCCAACCCACGGGTCATCACAAAGATAAGGCAATATATGAAGAAGCATGAAAGATCAGTAATGGAAGTCACTAACCACAAAAAAGTTCAAATTTACGGAGGGAGTAAAAGCATCCTTCGGCCAGTACTTTTTTAATATGCATTTGAAGATATCTGGACATCTGCTTCCTCTCAATTCCAAGAGCAGAATATTGAGTAGACGTATACCAGTAATCACTGGAGCTTTTTTTGCATAGAGTGACAAATTTTCTTCAGTAAAATATTTCTTTTGTTTCTGGTGTCATACATGTGCATATTGCAATGCTTTCTAAAGCTGTTCAGATTCTTGAAAATGTGAGTAAACAGTTTCAACTTTCTTTTTCAGTTATGTAGGAGTCGTCCAGAATAATGATAGTGAATCAGAAGAAAATTATCGGCAATGAAGGTGTCATTATTTTCAACGTTTTGATTATTTTTTTCAGATTCGTAATACTTGTTTCGGAAATCAGAAAGATAAACATAATTTCTATTTCATTATTCAGAAGACAATACTAACACTATGGGTGTATAGGATATTCACGTTAAAAAAGAATGACATCACAAAATGACAAGTAACGTCGTTGCCGACATGTGCAGTGTTTCGAACTATCAAATTTTTTTGTAATGTTGATTTGCTTTATTGCTATTAACCTTACTTAGTTGAAATACAAATTTGTTGAGACTGTTTCGACAATGCTTTAGGCATATTGAATATACGCAGATCTCATCAAAAAAAATGATTCGTTCTGAAAAGAAAAAGAAAGACTCACTGTTTCTGAGTTTTTTTTTCGATTCGGCAACATCTGAAATTTAACTATCAGTTGAGCAACTTTCGAAATGAAATTTTACTAGTTTCATTGCTGTTGAACGCATTCCATTGGAAATTTTTACATTGCTATGTTGGATATAAAAAATTACCAAAAATGACGTCATTCTCTTCTTTACATGAATATCCTATATAAATATTGATGATAATGAGAATAACATAAAGTTTGATGCATATCAAATAAAGACATATATTTATATTAACCGAGAAAAAGAACGAATTTCAATATCACGTACTCAGTGATAATTCCATCCCACTTACGAGTATTCTGTGCAGATTGAAATTAAGGGCACAAACTGGGTGCTTAACTGAATATAATGCATCTATTGCATCAGCATTATTCATAAAAAATCTTGAAATTCCTGATTTTCTCTCATTATTGATTCCATATATATATTTTGTTTGTCTTCGAGGAAGCGAATTATCTCGACCAATTAATTTGATTTTACTATAACGGAGAATGTCTAACCCTTTGACACTAACACATTCTCCTATTGTCAGTTTGCAAGCTAGACACTTGAATTTCAAGATCACTCATCAGTTGATGGGTAAAACTACAGCAAATTTAATCATTGCATATCATGGATTCGAGGAGATAGAATCCGACGTGTCTAACTTATAAGACGCAAATTAACAAACTGTCTGGTTATTTAGCAGAGATACTAGAAAGGAAGAGAGTGCCAGTGCAGTATCACATTGATATTCGATTTCGATTAATTGAAAGAATATATTATTCCTTCATGAAATTTGTGTTTTCGGAGAGGGATTTATTGAACAAGACAAGTTTATTCAGGAGTCAGTTTCACTAATTCAAATTGGTGTCCTCCCTTGAAGGTCCAAAGCTAACAGGTTTATTTGTATAAGTATCTTTGAAATATTTTCTGGTTTCACAATATCTTATTAGAATAAAAAAATAAATTGATTATTGGAAAGGAGAGCTTTTCAAAAAATTATTCTCTTCTGAATATATACACCTTTTCAATTTAAAGATTCCTTTGGCTGGGATTTAATCAAACAAGCAAATGATTGTCATTACGTACTGCCTTCGATGACATGTGTAGATTAGGCTCATTCGTTACATGATCTTGTGGTGTTATCTAGTTTTGATGCTGAAGAGACGATAAAGAAAGTGTCTTATATCTTAACATCCAATATCCACCAGTGAAGATGATATTGTTCCATGTAAGTGAAATTTCACCTCATCCTTTTACTATATTGTGTAGGAATCCTGTGAATGATATCTGAATCAATTCCATAATGAATGTTTGGAATACAAAATTGATAGAGAAAAGTGGTGATTGTATGATCCAGTCTACATATAAAAGTATTTGTCTCGTAAGTATTTTTCTTTAATGTTATTCAATGTTTATATGAAAGTATTTGTTATGAAGATTACTTCTCTTTATGATAAATACATCTATATATAGAGTTAATTTTTTGAAATTGTTTACGTCCTTTCTTTCTTTGGAAGGACATATCCCCACATTTTTTAATATAAACATGGTGAAGTAGAAATCCAAACCTCTCTTTTTCAAATCTTATGAGATCTTTCGAGAGTTGAACAATATTTTGGGGTCACGATATTTTTGAAATTTCTATGGTTTTTCTCGTATTTTCGATAGATTT
>WOGN01007999.1:0-11528 GCA_015342105.1 Leptinotarsa texana | reverse complement strand
ATATCCTAACCGGTATTTCACGCCGAACATTTTCGAACATATTACTAAAAATATGTATTAATCCGTATATTCGATATTAATTTTTGTTCATTTTTGAAACTGATTGCTTTTTTTCCTTACTGTGGAAGGTTCCCGCATTTTTGTAGAAAAAGTAGAAAGCCAAAAACGTACATCTACACTAAAATATGTTTCATCAAAACTAGTCAATGAAGGTGAGGTTCTTGAAGTAAATTCAATACAGTTCTCCCAAAATATCGAGCTAGAAATTCAAACTGATATCATACCTTTCATGCCTCCACATCCGCCTGTGAAAAAGAGACTCGAATTTCTAAACGTGAAATCACATTCACTCTCTTCTTTCATTTCCTCTCATTCGATTCTTTCCATCTTCCCAAATATATGAATATTGCTCCAGCTCCTACTTCGATTTGACTTTACGATGATTCTTCCAATAGATATTCAAAACGGAAGTAATTCGAATATAGGAAATGAAAGTGAAATGGAAAAGTAAATGGAATTGGAAACCCTTGAAATATAACGAGAAAATGCACTTTGGATATTGAACCGATGCACTGAAATTTTTCCAGCGATTTTCAGCGTTCGCGTTAGAAAGTTATATATGTTCAGGTATCTGTGTTCTGTTTGAGATAAAATCCCAACAATGGACCATGTTCAATTGTTGTTTTGTCTCTGGGAATACACAAAGCATGGAATACACAAAGCGTTTCAAAGGTGAAAGAAGTGATAGAGTTGAATACCATTATCATTTAAAGTTTTCGTATAGTTTGTGAATGATTGGTAGGTTTGAGTGAAGAGGAGAGTTAAGTTGAAGAAGATTTTTAACTGATGTGTTTCATTACGGACGATGAAATTCGTCTTTTATTTCAATTGTCAACTTGAATATATGTTATGTCGAGTTTTCCTTTCGTTCATAAAATAATGAAAGCGATATTATTATGTAAGCATTATTATTGTTTATTGATTATTGTATCAAATATTTCTTCTATTCCAGCTATTTGATACAATGATGAAAACTCATAATTCATATTGCTTTTCTATTGTTCTATCTCTCTAAAATATTTGTCTCCACTTCTCCAGATTCCTATTTACAATCATTCATTCACCACAAAAAAATTCCTAAGAATTCACTTTTTTGAGTTATCAGAGTCATTAAAGTCAATGTATATATATTACATGATGATACATGCAAAACATACAAAACTTGAATTGTGAATTCAAGCACGAAAAATTTATGAAGGTAGCGTGCATCCGAACGATAGATTTTCAACTTGAATGGACTAAAACAATGTGAAACAGAGACAGAAAAGTAAGAGTCAGAAAACGAGAGAAAAAATCAAAACCAGTGCAGTTCTTATCTTATGTTGGAGATCCACCGAAACGAATAAGAAAAATTGGGTCAAAGTACAATCTCATTACTGACTTCAGATCAGATTAGACATACCGTCTATATAGCATCATCCAGAAAACAAAGGCACCAGAGACGTAAAACACTTGATTTGCGTTTACCATTTGAAAGCAGTTTGGGGGAATCAAAAGGACTTTCAAAGTCTCAATGGCAAGCGTTAATAAAACACTCTGTGTAGATTAACGTAGATCAACTAGAGAATAGCGGGGTATTTGGACCGAATACCATAGTCCAAAGCTGAAATAACTTTTTGGGATAATAAAAAGTTCAGAAGGGTGTTTAAAGAAGATGCGACGCATTTAGCCAGAATGGTTCAAAAATCTTATTCACATATGAATAAATCAAGCGAAAAAACGGTTTACGTTGTAGTGAACCGAAGAGCTTGTATTGAAGGACGGTTTATATAAGTGACCCACAAATGATTGTGTTTTTTTTACAGACAACCAAAAAACCCTGAGGTATCTTGGTTTCAAATTATTTTCAATTTTCATTATGGATAACGAATAATTTTCATATCCCTAAACATTTTCCCATATTTTCAACAAGTTCATTGTCTCATTTCCATTTCAGATCACAATTGAATTAGATTTTTCATCTTCAAAAAAGGGGAATCCTTTTCAGTGCTAACTATCGTGTTATTTATCATCCATTTTCTATAACGTATAAAATACTATCCCTATTGTATATTTATTAAATTGTATTGGAAAATATCTTTGTCAATGTTATTTTTCATAATCATGCCGCAAGGGCTCCTGAAAAATTGTTACTACTACAGATATGGGATAATAGTATATTGAGAATTCCCAAACTGAAATCATCTGGAAGTAAACCTTTTTCACCACCCAAAATTCATTTCTTCTAGAAATTACTGCGTTTTAAGAAAACAACTCGCGAAACTCTACAGAAGAGAATAAAATGCAATAACTGAAAAAATAACGTGGAGAAACGAATCTCAATGTGGTATGGAAGCGTGGTAGAAGTTCTCATCACCGTAGAATGATACAACCAGTATGCTATCTTACCACGTGCTCCGCCTGATTTTCCGGGGACCTACAACAGCTCTTAGGATGAGATTCTCATCCAACGCATTCAGTGCTGTAGTGTTGAAGGATTTGACGGTATCACGGACATCGTATTAATAATAATAAACGGACGGAAATTGATATTGTGTTTGCTGTTTTTATTATTGTTTTCAGGGTTTGTAGTTGATTATGAGTAATTTACCACAAATATTCTATAATAACCTTATATTTCGTTTGTATATGAGCGCCCGCCTATGGTAAAGAAACGAAATTGGCTCCTCACTTCGTTTTGAGGTCAACGAAAACTTTGCGAATTTATGAATGAAAGTAGTGGGAGTGGACTCACTAGTTGATTTTTACTATGTTCTTATCATGTTGTTTCATGAAATCATTCATGATTTCATTTCATATTTGAATAATTTTTCGGTAACTATGGGTCATTATGTATAGCTGATTGTTATAGAATAGTTTGAATCGACAAATCGTAACGGAATTTGATCCAGAAAGTAATAATGAAAAAATTTTGTTGAATATTTTTCGTTAGGTACTTATAACTTTCAACCATACACAGTATAAGTTATTCAATTGGATTATCTTTCATATGAACTTGAAACGTATCTGCAAATTGCATTATATCTGTACCGCTCAAGCTTCATGAAGTAATTAAATGAACTTATCTGTCACTCAAACAGTTCATATTGTTGCATGTCAACATAGTTGGGTATAGGGTGAGTTTAACTCAAACATGGTGAGAGAAAGGCAAATATATATATAGGGCGCCACCATCTCACAAAAATGGGCGAGTCTAAGTTGGAAGACTCCCACAAGCTAGATATGGTTATGTTTCCCAGAGCTAACAAAAGTCAATTATAACTGCAAACCTCAGTAACCCTTGGTTCTATCAGCTGGTTGTATCAACTGTTATCACCCCTACGTGATCACGTTCAGTGTATACTTCCACTATTTTTAAAGGCTGAAGGCTCTTCTAGTCGAAACGGATGTAGTAATTGAACAAATTTATCCAAATTATTTGCTTTCCAAAGAAACGAGAAAAATCATTAAATTCATGCAGCTTATCCGAGTAATTGATGAAAAAAATGGCTCCCCTGTCATTTGGCACACGGTACATCAGTCGCAGCCATCCGAATCAGTGTCGATTTTACGAAGCTGAAACTTTCAAATACCTCGCTGATCGGTTACAATTTCTCGGTACTGCCCCAGATATTGATTGTAGAAGTAATCGCATGGAAGTCCTGTAGGAATCTAATGAACAAACGATCAAATGAGTGAATGGTAATGGTTAAGTAACTGACGGAGGTATTGAAGGTCGGGACCAACACCAAGACTAGAACCTTAAAAAATAATCACTGTAATAATACTCTGTAGACTGAGGATATTTTCGATTAGGTAAGTATTGCCGAAATACGTTAATCCTTCCCAAAGAAGGTCAGCACAAAGTGATGGAGCGATATGAATTTGATTTCTCCCTGTTTCCTACGGATTTTATAAATGAAGTTTAAATATCCATCTATCTCTCTTCACCTAAATCAATCTGAAATTTGTAAAAAAAAACTGATAAGTAAATTATACTCGGCAACCGGTGAAACCTCATGAATAGGACAATCTTAGGTGTTCCGCTATACACCAAGAATATGCAACTCACTTGGCGTTTCAATGTTGACCTATGGCTATAATTCCGAATTCAGTTATACAGACAATTTACGACTCCCAACAAAAATGAACTCAACTAAAACCGAATATAAGGTTAAATTTTTTTTGAACCGTTACAATTGAAGTCATTGGAAAATTTGAATGTGATAGAAATGCTCATGAATCGAAAAAACGCTCGGATATGTGGAAAAACAATTCATGGCTTTCACATCACGATAATGCATCTGCCGACACTTCACTGCCATTTCCAGCAATAAAGAGAACTTCAAAAAGCCGTAATTTCACAAGCATGAACGATATTGAAAGCGCATTGTTATAGGCTATCTCAAAGATCGAGTTTGAGAAGTGGAAGATGCGCCAGTATAAGTATTTAATTAAAAGGGTGACCATTTTGAAGGCAACAACATCACCATTGAGGAAAAAATAATTTTTTTTGAAAAAATTTAAATTCTCATTATTTTCTGAACGAACCTCGTATTTGCAGAAATAGGATTTTGGACACCAGTTTTTCATCAATAAAACAATACCACTTCTTTTAGTTTTCTCACAGTTTACCGATCATTTTGAAGTTATACCTTTCCTTTCTGTCATTAACAACTAGCTTTCAGACCCCAGTTTAATCTTCCAGAAAATACTCGCAATGGCAGAACAATTCCTCAAAAGTATCTCTGTTGTTTCAGGAACAAAGCCACAAATCGTATCGACCGCTGTGCGTTCTAACGTTCAGATGGAACTATTTGCTTTGGCAATTAGAGCCGATGGGATACCATCTGGTGAACATGCTTCTCCACTCTGTGGTCTGTCTGATGTATTTCAGGTAAGTGAACTGTCGAAATGCTCAACTCGAATTGAAATATATTTTCACATCAATCCGTTTGGGGTGAGTATTATTGGATTAGTTGCTGTGTTCGAAGCGTTTCAGTTACGGCATCCCCAAACTTACTTCGGGAGTTATTCATCGATGTTTCCTATGCAGTAGAAGATCCAATTCAGAAACGACCCTCACCCATCTGTTTAATCGCTGAAATTTAGTTGTTGAAAATTAATAGCAAGTGGGTCATCTGGAGAAAACTTGGCTAGATGATCAACAAAACATTCCAAAATGACTCTTTGCAAAAGCTCATATTAATTGGTTGAATGGACAAGTTTCAACAATTATAAGTATGAAGCCTATTATTTAGGAATATGTTCAATTGATACTTGTGATTTACCCTGTTCAATAATTGTTTTTTATTATTTACTTATTTACAGTCGCATCGACCTATAGGGTCATTAGCGACTTGTAGATATATTCCATGTTGATGGAAAAAAACTTAGAAAGTATGTAACAAATTAGTATTTCTGAGTCAAGCTAATGGATTATTAATATCATATTCATCTCCTAATACGTCCTTTATTGATGATGGAAAGCCAAAATTTTGTCTTTCGTTGTGATATAGCACGCACTCGCTGATAATATGAAGACTATCACACACTTCACATACTGGGTGTTCTTCGTCTTACCCATGGGTGAGACGAGTGTGACCTAGACGAAGACGTGATAAAATGATCTCGGCTTTTCTCTCATTGGGAATGTTCTTCCAAGGAGATACTAACTGTTTTATCTAATGGAGTTTTACTGATGAACTATTTCATTGGGATTTCCAACTGCTTGTTTAGAGATTTCAGAACGTATGAATGGCAAGTGACACTGATTCTATTAGCGGGTTAGTAATTGCTTCTTTCGCTAATTTGTCAGCTCTTTCATTTCCAACTATGCCAATGTGTGAAGGGGCCCACATAGATTGGATAAAAATATGTTTTTAATCTAGTGAGTGGAGAGAGTGTTTTATGAGAAGCAAAAGGGAATGATTGGTGTATATTTGTGTAATTGCTTGAAAAGCGTTACATTGTTCATCCTGGGATTTGTATTCTTTTTGTCAAATTGTAGCAGTCCATATTCAATGTTGGCTCGAGAGATTATCCAGGGGGGAGTATTGGGTGTATTGGAAATTGAAAAAGTACTTGGTTGTTTGAGTTGGAGACTCTTAAGATACTGGTTTTATAAAAAAATTATAATTAAAATAAGCGGTGTTTTATTGGGATCAAGATGACATAGTGTTGTCTCGTTGCCTCATATGCCTGAATAATGGTTGGCGACCTTTCGATGTGATGTACTTTAGAAGGGGATTACGTGTATTACGTCCTATTATTTGATGTTACTGACAGACTAGTAGTACTGTTTTCTGATATCAGATTCATTCAATAAACAGATGGGTGTGAATTACTAGTTTCAGTTCACTTATTCATACTCACTAAGCCATTAGTTATGCCAAAAGAACTTTTGTATATTTTTACTGTATCGAGTCACCTTTCAATTGAAATGGTCTAAATGGTGAAAATAGTTTTAAAACATTCACATTGAGAAGTAACTTTCAATGATGGTTTATTGAAAATAATAAAATGGTATATTTTCAACCATGTAACTGGCTGTAACTTGAAGAAAATCCATATCTGAACTTTCTAATTTAGTTTATTGTAAGATTTTATTGAAAAAGGTGACTCATGTTCTACTATACGATAGCTTCCTCAAGTTTTTCCATTCCTGTTTGGAACCTAAGACCGTGTGATCTTGGTTTCCATCTTGAGTCTAGTATTTACGAAGTCAATTTGAATGGCATAAAACTAAATAGTTACGAAACGTGGGCAGTTTTTTTGTATGACATGGGCGGCGTGGTACGAAATTATTGTAATCTGATCATTATCTTGATATGGGAGGTATGGTATCAACAATTGAATTTATCAGACCCGATACATTGGTCTTTCATTTAGCATGTAGCGGATTACCTTCGTATGGACCATACTCGTCATTCTGTCTTTTGAATCGTTTTAATTGGAAAGCGATTGAAAGACGTTGTTCCCTGCGCTGTTGATTTGCCAGATGCCAGCCTCTTCTACAAGAACAACACAAAACAAACAAACAAGCCAGCTGTGTTGTGAACAACATAAAACATACAAACAAGCCAGCTGTTATGGTTTCAATGGTCTAATTTGGTGTGGCGCCCTGCTTTTTCCTAATATTTCAAATGATGTCATGATGGTATCCAGCCGCGTCAATATGTGGTGAAACTGCCACTTTCACCACTTTGTTAGAGGACTGGACAGGAGCTACATAGTCCTTTCGCTGTAGATAGTCCCTTAGGATAAACCTTAAAATTTCGTTGAGTTGTCAATGAACTTGAACGTGGTGAAGATGGTGAGAAGTAGAACAAGAATATCCTAGCCGAACAATGTTCCCAAATACCAGAAAAGAATGAGTTGGCATCTCCTGGAGATGAAATAACGAGTATCAAATTCTAAAACTGGTGTGTGTTTATCTACCAGCGTATCCTTACACTTCCAGATGCACATCAATTACTTTAGGAAGACTTTCGTGGAAAATTTGTGAAGAGCGTTTCATATGTAGATGAAAAATGAGCTGTTTGAATTGGGCTCTTTGTCACTGTTTATAGTTCTGATGCCGCTATTCCTAGGCATGTTCTTTGTGACCAGTTTCAATAGCTCGCTTGATCTAACCTATGTATTTTCCTTTACAGTATCCACAGCTCATTTCAGCTCAGAATTTCCAAAGGTACTTTCACGTTCAACTCTTTCATAATGCGTACAATCCGTTGGTATTTCTTGGTTCATGAGGGAGAACAAAGAACTAGGAATTTTCCTCATCGTCTCTTGAAGACACCAACTTGGTTGATGAAACGTGCGTCGAGAAAAGTTTTTCAATTCTGGTGTTTAGGAATAGTGCTCGTTACGGATGGTGAAACTGGTTTGATGTTTGGTAGAATATTTTGTTAGATTATATATTGTGAAAATAACAATGAACACCACTAAAGCAGAAGATGTAGGTCACAGGAACTTGACACATCAATAAAGTACCGCCAGAAGAGGCATTCTAGAGAATTGAACCATGAAGGACAATGATGTCGATGGCATTATCTATATTTATAAATGTGAAAAACACTCGCTTAACACTCATCATTCATCAATGTTTATTTGTACTTGTGAGTCCTAGAAAGCTGAAATTCAGTATATAAGTGCTTCATAAATCTTAGAAGATTTTCAAATACTCCAACTGAAGCGCCTTCGTGGGGATTAAAGGGGAATATTTACATGTTACCGTACCGCTGAGGCACACTCTGGAAATAAAATTGATAGTTTTACATAAAAAAATTATGTTTCCATCACTATTTCTCCATACCGATATATTTTCGGAGTATATTTTTAAATATTCCTCTAGCCGCGTGGAAAAAAGGTGCCTTTATAAAATTACCTTTAATGTATCCTTTAACTTATTTGTAAATAATGTGATCAATGTTGTCCCTTACAACACGTAATTTGAATGAATATATTCGAAGATACTACAGATTGAAAATGCAGGGACAAATAGGTTGCGGCGGTACCGGGCCAATTATATGTCGCTCTTTCAAGAGTAACCTCTAAAGAAAACGTGTTTGTATTGCCCACTGACAAAAAAGTTGTGAACGTTCTATAGAATATTCATTCTATTCGTTCTGTAGTATATTCATTGCACCCGTTCGGATTTGGTGCGGGTCGTCAGTCTCAAACGAAGTAGAAAGTTTGGTTTGAAATGAATATTTCATCCGAACTCCTCTGAAGTTTCGAATTTTTATCGATTCATGTCAAATTCTTTGAAGATTAATGAATGATCAAAAACTTTCAGTTGCCCTCTACATTATGTCTAGTATGGTGTCAATCATGCTTCTCATCGGTTGACAGATTTTTTTGAGGGTTAACTCCGTACATATCAGTGATTTTTCATATGAAATAAATCGACTCTTGGAAGACTTGAATCTAAATCTTCTATGAACCTCGATTGTAGCATATCACAGCCTTTATATTTATAGTCTGACAATTTTCATGACCCCATTACATTATAAAATACTATTTTCTCATGGTGAACATGCAAAAGCTTCCTTGGCGAATGTTTAATGTATTCCTTCGAGTACTTAACCGAAGTTTTCCACTCCGGAGAAGAGTTATTGATTGTTTTAGGAAAGTTTTTCAAATATGAATGGTTGGGTAGCAACACGTAAATTAAAACCGCTTTAAAAGCCCTCGTTGCCACTTCCAGCGGGAGAAGTTTCTGTTGAAACTTATGGATGAGCCGTCCTTGAGAATTTGTTGGAGAACTGATAATGCTTGTGCATTCTGCTCTGCTGGTTTACGATCGGAAAATTTCAAAACAATCACACTATTGTAGCGAAACCTCTATGGTAACAAAACATTTTGAGTTACATGATTATTATAATTTTTATATTGATAGATCTAGATTCAGCCCACTATAATCAGTCGGAATATTTGCGAGTTGGAAGTTGTTTGAATTACATTTTCTAGTCTACCAGTTGGTTGACTTTTCCTTAAAAAAAACAATATGATATACAGAATTTTTTCAGATACCTTCCCTCGTTCAATAGGTACACTTTCAGTTACACTAGCTTCTTGAGAGATAATGAAGCTGTTCCCTTACAAGGGAGGGCGGCTTCATCTTACAAAAATCTGTCTTTTGCATCACTTCATGTTTTGTCAAACGAACATTGAACTGAAGGATATTTTGGAATTATGATGACATCTACCAGGAATGGCATGTTACAAGTCATTCATACATCCCACAAACTACACCGGAGTTGTTCTTCACAAACCTCATTTTTTAAAATATCACACATGTTTCGCTATCACGACAGCTTTTTTGTTGTGAAGTGAGTAAAGAAACTAAGTAAAAAAAAAATATTTTTACTTTTTACTACACTTCATTACACTTGGTTCAATTCTCTGTTGATCTATAATCATTTATTCTTCAGATTGTGGAAGGATAGAGACCCAAAAACCATCAAGCAGAATTTGCAAATATGCAAATCTACATCCACCTTTCAAATTTTGAAAAAACAAAATGAAAACATGTTGAAGTTTTCGAACCCTGCGAAAATTATTTCATGCATGAAATGAATCCTGACTTGCTTACATCGCAGAAAAACGACAAACTCAAATACACAGTCCAGAATAACTTCCGCAATTGCGAGTTTTTCTCGAACCATAAACTGAAACATTTACGTCTTTTTTCGGAGGTGTCGCGCTTTCTGCTTTATGAAGATTAAAATAAAAGAAGAACTGGAGTGTGAAATAATTTAGCAAGTGAACAAAATGCAAATGTGGCTGACGTCGGGGAAGCGGTATCTTGATATCGCGCTGTAGGATTCCAGGACCGACTTAATTAACATATAATGATTTTATAAAGGACAAAAACTCTCATTTCGGTGTAATGGTGTTTGGAAAAAACAATTTCGTTTCTAATTCCAGCTCAGGATTGCTTTGTAAAACGCTACTATTCTGAAAATGAATCTCAAAATACCCGCATTATTACATCGAGTCACTGTTGAATGAGTGATTCTCCTGTGAAGAATAATACATTTCTAAAATATATGTCGTAGATTTTCATTACGTCACGAAAAACAAATAACTTATGATTATTTCACAGATTTATCATAAGTGAAAGTATTCCAAAAACAAGATATTCAGGGAAAACACTTTTGAATGATACTTCTGAACATGATTCAAGGTAGAATCTTGTTTGGAGGTGATTGACAATGTTTCATAATGACTTTCATCAGTTCGGACTTCCATTATCTGATATTATTCAAAATGATTTGAAAGAGCAATTGAATGATGACTTGTCATCATGTAAATCAAACTTCGTCTTTTATCTTCGTATAATAAATGAACTGTACATGATTAGTTTGCTTTAAATGTATTAGAAGATAATAAAGACGATGTTATTATCATTATTGAATTCCTGAAACAACTAAAAAAAGAATTGAAGAAGAATAGCTGAAAATAACAATTGTATACAGCGAAAAAAAACCCTGAAATAAAATAACAGTGGAATAAAATATGTCTAAAAATGAAACAATTGAACAATAAATGAAAATAAAAAAAATAGGAGATTTCAAGCCAAGTTACTACACGACGTTTCGACTGTTAGTATCCACAATCGTCTTCGAGTGATGACTGGACTATTTCCTACAAGAGATTATTATTTATGGGTCATTGAAGTACTTTCACTTCATTCTGTTTTCCTTTTTCCGCTTCACCGGTTTAGCGGGAGATGACCGATTGGCGAGAGTTGGCCATTTTTCGCTTGATAGTGGGTTTCCATATGTTGCGTATCTTTACACTAGCTTGGCTGAATACATTATTGGGCAACATGTATGCCGCTTCTTTGAATTTTCTCCCGAATTAATGTGCCTCCCTGTGTATAATCTAAGCTTGAGACCACTCGATGTTATGTTGATGGGTCCAAACATGCTCTGCTATTCCTGATTTGCTGGTTCCCCCTCGCTGTGTGGGTTTCTTGTGCT
>WOGN01007998.1:0-11529 GCA_015342105.1 Leptinotarsa texana | reverse complement strand
ATTTTTGTTTCTCAGTAACCAGGGCGAATTTTCAAATTGTCGTATATTTGGATATTTACGTACGTAACTTCTGATAGACCGGCATGTAGGTACTATTCGCAATTAAGTATATAACAATAATAATGATTTTTCAATTAACTTTCGTATCCAAATAATATTATTATAATCTATCATCCTACTAGAAATAATCAAAACCCAAATAACACCCTATCAGTCGACAATGAGTTGGCAAGTCGTGGAATTGAATGGAAGAACGCTAGTCTCATGTGCCATATATAGACTAATGTGCCTAATTGATTCAGAACGCGTAATAATATAATTGCATATTCTACTGGAAACCAAGTAAAGGGAAAAACTTGTTAGTATAAGTGGCGGCGTACGTTTTTTGGTCCTACCTTATGGTATATTTTATATGACACTCTCTTTTTGATTGAAATGCCTGAAGAAGTCATATTGGTCGACTCTGCTGATGATGTGATAGTGATTATTGCAGTATAAATACTGGGACTAATAACATTTGATATGCAAGCCACAAAGATGGTACAAAACAGTTGAGAATCTTGGAGAATGACTTGACACGAAGCTTAAGACGAACACATAACCAAGTGTTCTCAGTTTCTGCATTAGCCCATTCAGTGGTCATTGCTTCGATGAAAAAATATAAAATTGCTCCCAAAATCCCCAAAACTTGAATTATCCTACGGTAGAAGAATAGAGAATCTTCTCTATAGACCAATTATTAAGGGTGACCTCAAACCGAAAGTTTACCTGCGAGTGATTTAACTCTAGAACCTCCAATTAATATTTACTACTTCCTTGTGGGAATAACTTTTGAATCGTCCCAAATACGATATTGTCCCTTGATTATGATATAGGGTATGAGCTGTACCTCAACAAAAAATAGATATTTAATACTAGTACAGTAATAGTAGTCTTACAGTAAGACACAACCCAAGGAACCGTTGCCAGCGGCGCCAGACACCCAGTGTTCGCCAACGTTGCCAAGGGTACTAGGCTCGTGCACGCGGTAGATTCAAAATCAAACCTCAAATAATTTTTCATTTTTTAATTAACATTATTTTGCTTTATATCGGAGTGGGGTAGATTTACTTGAGGGGAGCGAGAGGGTGAAATTAAGTTCAAGAGGGATAGAACTATCCCGTACGGGGTAGCTGTGGCAACAGTGCTAGTACTATGTTGCTGTATCGATGCTGTTCCAATGTTTTGACAGAATCAGAATCAAGGAACTTAGGCATGCGCAGCGTGCTTTCAAAACAGTGTTCCACAGCGCCATCTAGTGGCGAGTTACAGAAAAATTGATAGCCTAAAAACCTTCTCTATGAAAAATTACTTATATATGTCAAGTTTCATCACGATCGGTTGAGGGATGTAGAAGTTTATCACTTACCAACCATGCAACCAATGAACCAACCAACAAACATCCATTTTTATATATTAGATCAATTTGGTAAATTGATGATTCCATTTGGGGCCGTAGACGTATCCCATATAATAAAGTTCATATCGAAGATGACAGTTTACTGGTTGTTCCACTGGAAAAAATTAACGTCCAGTACTCATGGCACAAATTCGTGATTCATCCATTATAACAATGTACTACAGAAAGAAATGACTGATGACAAAAAAATTTACTCATATATGTTATATTAGAAAACTACATAACATATATGTATTTCTATGTCATTTCATTATTATTGTTCTCATGTGTACAGTTCTGAACTAAAATAATTGTTTTTAAGTATTGTAACATTCCATAATATAAATAATTATGAAACTCCATAAGCGTTTGGTTCTATTTTGAATAACTTTTTCAACTGACCTCGTGTATTCCTAATACTGTACTTATCAAGTTGTTATAATTCTGTTAACACCATTAAAATTATCAATATTTGTTCATAGCAGGAAACCAGCCATAATAATAGATGTTATTTTCTTGAATCTTAGGTTCTTTATTCAGTAGTTTGGTCAAATGCCAAACAATCTATTGAAGTAAACACAGAACTTCATTTTACTGGGTATGACTGTTTTGTTCTGACTTTTTGTGTTGTGTTGATTTGATAAATTTAGGGTTTTGTGTATAGATAAGTTTTTTGTGTAAATAGTGTGTTTGCAAAATGATGATGCTGGTAAGATTTTGTTTCATTTGATAATACTTCATTTGAGAATAATTTCCAGCAGATTAGAAGAAAGTGGGATAAAGTAAAGTAATACATATATATTGGCATATGAAAAAATTACAAATGATTGTAGATTTTGAGACATTTTGAGAAGAAATATGTCATCTCAAATCAGTCATTTAGAATTGAAGAAATGTAATCAGTTTGTTTACTTTTCTTTTTCTTTATCTACAGATAAGATATAAAACACTAGGTGTAAATCGGAGCGGATAAAAACTTGACTGTGACGAACCTGCATTCAATTTGACAAACGTATTTGTTCAATTTTAGTTACCAACCTAGTAATATTACCAACATTTTCAAGATGGAACTTGTTGATTTTATACTTGCACGAACTTCCTTGTTTTTTGTATTTAAAGAACACTTTATTGTGAGGTTTTTGCTTGACTGTTTCTATAACCGCGACACGTGTTAAACTACACAGTAGTGGGCGTATCCAATATTTAATTATATTGTATAGTGAAACACAATGAAGTGTTATTTAAATGTAAATACCATGGATTTTCATCAAGTATAGGCCATTTCCATTACATATCCCCAGTTTTTCCTTCGTTTCGTCAAATTTTTATGAAATATGATTTCTTAATATCACTACAAAAATTAATTTCTGTATGATTGAGATTGTTGTTATTATTAAGAAAATTTTGGAAAAGATTGAGTAAATCAGAATTTGATGTTTTTTATTGCTAATTTTTTTCTTTTTTCACAACGAACATTTGAACAGATAATAACCCGCCGTTACCACAAACTTTTTTGATTTGGTAAAATATAAAAAACAATTATTTCAGAATTTGTTGCAAACTTTGGCTTATTTAGAATTCTGGTAATTCGTTTTGTAAGAAAATAATACAGGAATATGCTAGGTAAAATTACAAAATTCTTATAACAGAATTTGTTGATTTTTTCAGTGTTGATTTGTTGTTATTTATAAATTCGCAATTCTTATTCCTCGAGAGAAAAACAGTATGAGATTATCCTACCAATGAGTTGTCACAGAACCAATCTGTAGGGAAGAAATCAATAAATTGTAATTATATTCTGTTGCCAATTTTGGTATTGAGATTAAGTCCCAATTAGTTTTTTCTTTTATGGAAAAAGTGATTTCTTTGATATAATTTCATTAAATAATTAATCTTAGAAGTGAATGATTCCTGAAATGTCACACCTGAAGTCGTGACATTTTTAACACAATTACAAATATTTACTAATTTCAAGTATTCACAGCTTTTACCGATCATGGTAAAATTTCATTTTTCAAACTTATTTAATTTCAACCATTATAACGTTGTTTTTTTTTCTGACAGAGGTGGAGAAATTTTTCATCTAGTGACTTGAGCGTGGATTTTGTACTTGCATATGATGAACAAGGACAACCTGACGATGTCGAAAAACGGAAAACATTTGAAAAAAGCTTGGAAACCACCGGACTGATTTTGGAACATGAAGAGAACCAGAGAATACACTTTGTCAAAATTCATGTTCCAAAAGAAGTATTGAGTCGATACGCAGAGATTCTCAAATTAAGATTACCAATAAAAGATGTAAGTATCCACTGTAGAATAGAATCATTGAAAATATTATACCATACAACATACAAGAAGAGTTGATAGTGCATTTAATCATCTCATATAATATAAAATTTTTTTTAGCACGTTTTGAGAAAATTTGTTCACTTCCATAATTTTTACTTTTGTGTTGAAAAAACTAAATAAAATGCAAGAAATGCTTTCCACGTTAGAGAACGAAGTATCTGAGGTGTAACAAAATTACTACCACAAAAATGTCAAAACTAATGAAAAAGAATAAATAGCCTCTGATAACTGAAGAACGGTAAAGAAAATCGTTGGGGCCAGTGATAAAGTGCGTTTGACCATGTATAACTGAAAAAGGGAAAAAGTCCGACCACCAACACTGAAAAGCAAGAAATAGAGTGCAATAACTCTAACAGTAGTCTGTTTTTGAAATCTGTTTTTTCGTTAACCAGCTGACGCACTATCAAAAATTGAAACTTGTGCGAGCTAAGGACTAACGAGATCTCACCTTTCAACGTGTGATTACTAGCACGGATTGGACGATAGGAAGTGAAAATAGATCGATCGGCATTGCGGTTTGAACCATCGGTTCACACAGCGATCGATTGAGTAGAGCACTAACTTTGACATATGTTGAGGAAATATTTGAATACATTTGCGCAATGAAAACGTTACTTGATGAGGTTAATCACCCTCAAAAAGACATTCCGTATCTTGATTCCCTTTCAGCATGTGCGTAACATGTACGCACCAACTGACAGATACCCATCATATGTTTTTAAATTGCTGTCTTATTGAAAGCCCATCATTAATACTTGGCAGAACATTTTTACATGCATGTATATGTGCTTGTGCAATACATCTAATTATCATTTTTTGAACAAAAAAAAACAAAAAAAATTAGTTTTTCAAAGAGTAAGAGTTTTTGGATAAAATCACTCCACTATTCTGCTACTATCTGATAAGATTATCGGCATATACTTCTGTTTTTTGTTTGGATGATACACACGAATTTTCTCAGTCTTACATGAATATTACAAAAAGGAACAGAGCCTTGAGGAACTCCTAATGAGACATGAGCTACCGAATCCACTACTACTGTCTATTACCTCAATATGGGGCTACCCATCCATTAGCCGTTAACATTCATTTTTGAAGTCTTGCAAGCTTCATAGATAGATTTTATCAAATTGTTTGGTTTTTTGTTATTTTGTTATTATTTATATATTTTTATATATCAGGCTGTGCGCATATAAACCATTTCCTACTTTGTAATTAGGTTATGATCTGCAGAGTTTGTACAATAAATAAATATGTATACACATTCTCAAGCAATAAACCATAGTCAATTGAATTGAATGCATGATGTAAATTGAAAGTTTATATCAATTAATAGCAATGTATTACCATAAAGTTTTTATAGATATCACATAGTTCAAATATGGCAGATGATGTTGATTTTGCTGTCTAAAACCATACTTGCAGTCTGATATGACCTTAGAATTTCTTGCAAATGTGCTCAGTCTCAAATAGTTGGCATGGTCAATAATTATGGCAATTTGTGATTGCGCATAAACATTTCTATAATCGGTTTTATCGTTTTTGCAGTCATTATGGGATATCTCCGGATATCCGCTGTCGTAAAAAGATTTTTTATGAATGATGTTGCTGACATTTTTTTGGGAATTGGTCATGATTATCATCAATTTCTCGAGGTGCCATTTCTGTAGTTCCTCTAATGGTTACTTGGTGAAGTTTGATATAAAAATAAACTCCTGCATGAAAAATTATGTGATTTTTTTGTATTAGGTTTATTTTTAATGAAATACAGATACCATCATGCCTATTTACTACTATACTTCACAGAAACTAATTATCGCATTATAATTTTCATTATTCGAAGCTTGCATTTTATTTGACTGTAACTAATTTTCTGAAGACACAGAATATTGGGTTCATGTTGATTTAGTAATCTAGTAAATTGTCTAGTTGTTGTATCTTCCTGGTAGCCATGCCCTATACATTAAGGTGCATACCCACTAATGATTCTTCTGTTTTCCCATTTGACCTTTGGAATTATATTTTTATACTTTGTTTAAGGATGAATCTGACTTACCAAAGGATAACCTAATAGTAGAAACTGCAAATAGAATGATGAAATATTTTAATGTCAGCCTGGACCCTAGAAAATTTCCCGTCAAAAAATACCAACTCACAGCAGAATTTAGTAGGGATAAAAGTTATTTGTGAGTTAGAATATCTTTGGTTGAAGTTTTTTTAAACATCTTTTTCTAGATTTAATGTAGAAGATCCAGATTTCTTCAATACATCTGTAAGGATAACTGTAGCTTCTTACATATTGGAAAGGGAAACATTTGGTACAGAGGACCAAGATAAGGGAATCAAACGACTCATTGCCGAGAATGTTTACAAGGCTGCTTATCCCTTACATGATGTAAGTAAAAAGTTTATGAAAGATTCACATTAATTTTCATTTTGAAAATTGTTAGTGTAAGGTTATCCAAGTTCTGAAATTGATATTTGTAAACGTACAAGAGAATTTGTTGTTGTTTTTGCCAGATCTTTTGAATTCTTTAAAGATCTGTCATTATAAGGGCTTGAATTGAATATCTTCTGGGAAAAACAATTTTTGAAACTCAAAAAATCTCTTGTGATTAAAAATTATGATATACTACAATTTAGAGACAATATGAGAATTGATGTATTGTTCTCCTTTCACTATGCTTGCATCCACGGTGTTTTATCATATGGTATCCTCTGCTGGGAAAATTCGATAGACTCTAATAGTATCTTAGTATGACAGATGACAAAATTAAGAAACATTTCGAAATTACTATATGATAATTGATGTAAAAATCACTTTTGAGGGTCTGAAAATTCTGACTATATTTAATATTTATATACTGTGTTGCTTATTACACATAGGGAAACATGTAGATTGCTTCTCACTATGTGGCATATTCAAGAAATAGTTGGCCAATATGAAGCTTCAGGCATAAAGACATGCCTGAAGCTTTATATTGGCCAAACGGGGAGAAACTTTAGTGCAAAGAATAAAAGAGAAATAGTGGCTTGAATATGAAGACTAATTCCGCATTTGTTGTAAACCTATAGCATTAGTTCATTCACTACTATTACGTGTTACATTCAGAAGAGATAGGTTTGAAACCTAATTTTTTGAAGTACTTGGAAAATTCACCGATTAATCCAATAGAATTGAATACTTCCTCTTTATTGAATCTTTTTCTGAAGTGGAAATCGGTATTTAACACTTTCACCAATCTCTTATTTATTAGTTTTGGTTGGTTTCCCCGGGTTATGCCGTTTTTTAAAAACAAAACACAAGTACTACAGGAACATCCTTAAGGCGCTCTCAGAGCGGTGTCTGTGCGAAAGTAGCGATTCACATTGGATTTGAATCGCTAGAGATTAAATCCATTTGGAAAAACGTTCAGGAAATTTATTCCACATAAAAGCAGTTCTCCAGAATTTTTGAAACAGTGAAATTCGAGGTGTACTGAGTTTAACTTCAAAACGATGAGCAGCCACAGTCCATCACGTATTTCTGATATGTACCGCTCTTGGTGGTATCACCAAGTCATTTGAAAATTTCGCGTGAAAGTATCTAAATAAGAGAGACAAATATCCAACCTTTCTTTGATGTTCCATGCTATCAAGGTTGCACTTGATGTTTGCAAATCAGGCGGATGGCTCTTTTCTGGATGGAATCCAGCAGCTTCAGGATATGTTTGGGACAGAGCTCCGTACATGAGAACAATACTCCAAAGGAAGTCTAATCTGAGTTTTGAAAGTATCAAAAGTTGCTGAGGTCTGTATAGGTTTCTGACTCGGAACAGTGTTCCAAGCTTTTGTGAAGCAGCCTTTACAATTCCAGCAACATGATTGTGCCAAGATATATTGGTGTCCATTTCAATTCCCAACAAACTTGGTTACAACTAGAGTTTTTTCCGAAAACCAAATCGTTATTTTTAACACCTCGACACGTGTCGATACGGTCACCAAGTGATCATCTTCAAAGAGGAAGATTAAGACAGTTTTAATCTTCCTCTTTGATCGAAACACGTGTCGAGGTGTTGAAAATAACGATTTTGTGTTGGGAAAAAACTCCAGTGTTATTCATTACTACACCAAAGGTTCCAAACAGTGCATCATAAACCCAACAAACTTATCGAAGCAGAAAGCGGAATTGTCTGACCTGACATTATTATATCCGGTTCGGAGACATTTATCTCCTTAGAGAAAACCGATGCCTGGGTTACTTTCACCCCAGTTCGAAATCACTTCTAGATCCTCATTAACATATGCAACCTCCTGCTGCTGGTGAAGATGTGCCTTCGTAGCCAATGTCCTGGAATCCAAATGGAATGACGAGACAAGTGTGATGTCGTCAGCGAAGCAATACATTGGATTCCTAGTTTTTTCCAATGAGTCGTTTATATACAATAAAAAGAGACAATACGGATCCTTGGGGAACACCAGCGTTGATGGTGAAAGTATTCGAGAGAGATCCATCGACGGCCACTTCCAGGGAATGTTCTTTCGGGAAGCTGGAGAGTAGAAAAGGGAGCTCCAGTTTCAGTTTATATGTCAAGAAGAGTACTTCGACCACGCCACTGAAGATGACTGCCGCAGTTGCAGTTGAAACATTTGGAGATAGTAATCGGAAAACCCCGGAAATCAAGCAAGACGCTAACCATGAAAGCCTACACTGCTATATCTTGTTTATTTATTTATTTATTACCAGAAACAACTCTTATACCATTATACTATTATGACGGAAACAGTTATGATCAGTAAATGATTAGTTCTGAAAAGAAAAGAAAGACTGACGGTTTTCGAGTTTTTTTCGAATCGGCAACGTCTGAGCAACTTCCAAAATGAAATTTTACTAGTTTCATTCCTATTCAACGCATTCCATTGTGAATTTTAAAGTTGTTATGTTGGATATACAAAATTACCAAAAAAAACGTCATCCTATTCTTAACGTGAGTATCCTATACATTATGTTGGTTGAATTAGCAAGAAACAGTTTTGGACATTTCTTGATAGAATAGAACGGAATAAGGCTTTATTAAATAACATTTTGTGATATTCCTGAATTTAACATGTGAGAAGCAAAAATGGGATCGACAGTTTTTGCTTTCTCCTCTAAAACCGGAGCTGAAACTTTTCATTTATTTTACTATTAGTAGATAGTTCTAAAACAGAACTTTCACTACAGTTCTGACCGGGCTAGAAGCTGTTACGCTTTAGAAGACATTAATACAATTCCTGTAAAAAAGTGGCCACATCCTAAAATATCGTGTGAATATTTGGACAAGTCTGGTAATAGCGCCTATGAATCGTCTATCTTAACTTATATAGTTTACACATCTTTAGATATGGATGAGGAAGGTTGGATAATTTCACACTGATTTCGCTATCTCTAGTTATTCATTTTATTCAGCCATTATTTGTTCATGAAGTGATATGATTCATTACCTAATAATAGTTACATATCATACTGGCACTGAATTGAATCAACGGATGATTCAGCAAATATATCTTGAAAAATATCAAGAATACAGATTCTTGTTAATTCTGTTTTCCCAATACGATATCTCTATATGATATCTATAACAAATGTTTTAAGAATAAATATATTAATAGTGTTTGTCAAGCAGTTGCTCGGGCTGTAGATTGTTTTTTGTGGAAATTAATATTGAACACGAGTTCATTTTGGACAAACATTATGTTTTGATAAAATTTTTGAAATATCTATACATCTTTGTGATTATTAACAAACTGATCATTTGAAATGCATGATTTTCTAAGCGACATAATCAAAAATAGTTATGAAAGTTTGGATAATATGTTGAAAGATCTGAAAATTACCAAAAAATTCACCTATGATTCGATCTAATAATAAATCAACTAATATCACCAATTTTATGAAAGATAACTGAAAGAAAATTGGTTAAATGAAACATATAAATAAACATTTCCGACATGAACGGACATGAAGTTTCGGGAATATCGTATAGGTTCCATGTGACATGTGATGTGAAGCTTCCATGGTACAAGACAAATTAGTTTCATTTCATTTTTTCATTCATTCTTACAGAGTTTTAGAGTTATGTCATCAAAGTGCAACAATAGGATTGTATTATTTGATAAAGAAGGTTGGATTCCCATTGAAAACATCTCTGTGTATAAAAAGTCCAAAAAAATTTTATCTTAAATCAATATGAACTGAACCTGCAGTCTTCCACCAAGCTAATGCCGTGAAAGCAAAAAATAAGATCAAGGTTATTGAAGGAAACATGATATATAATGGAAAACAAGCAAAGAAGATGTGAGACATGATGCAGAAAGGAGTGAACTAGAAAAAACTATTGAAGAATTTGCCGAAAACACAGAAAAACTACTTCCGGTGTCATTGCAGCCTGAGGAGGATCTCGACGAAATGAACACGAACAAAATATAAAAAAGACTATTGGTTATATGAAAGAAAAGCCAAGCAGCTCAAAAGAAACAATTAACATAGAGATACAAGTCTCTCAAAAAAAAACTAGGAAGTGCTGTTCAGAAAAAAGCACTGACGTTTCTTAAACGGCGAAAAGGCTGGTACGAAAATGTAATTCCTTAAAATCTTTTTGAAGTGAATCTGTTGTCTGTTCAAATCTGAGAAAAATATCTTACAGCAGCAATACTGACAAAGAAACTTGGCCTACCATCTTTGTGACAAAAATCAAAAACCATCCCATCGAGTAATGTGATTTTGAATCCCGGTAGGCTCAATATACTAGTCTTTCATCGTTCCATAGCCAAGAAAATTACTGAAAATATTGAAACTTCATGAAATATCTTGTTTAACTTAGTAACACTCACCATGAAAAATCATTTGTTTTATATGAAACTAAGTTGATTGAGCTGGTGAAACACATTGAGAAAAAGACCTTGTATAAGCTATTACTTCCAACTAATCATTAGGGGTGTTTGTCCCATAAAGCTATTGTATAGCAGAACAAGTATCGCGGTTTTGTAAACCTTCTATAGTGAAAATCAAAATAAATTTTGTTATTAAGTTTTGGTATGGATTTTCATAAAGTATCGGCCAATTTCATTCAATTCTATAAATTTATAATTGGCTCTAGATTTTTTTTTTCATTTATTTAGCTTCAACCACAGAGGGTTATTAGCTGAATGTCATTTACAAATATGTATCATTATTACAGTGTTATAATTTCATTTGAATTTTGGTCAATACATTTATGTCACTGAGGAAATTTAATAGTTGAGTATGGTCCGATTTATCACTTAATATAGTTTTTTCACTGCTAACCTGAGAAATCGCTTATTTACTCCATTCCCCTAACGAGAATTAATATTTGTCACCCTTGGTAAATAATGATAATACAAAAACACCTATATTCACAGAAACTTTTGTTAACTTCATTATCAACTAGAAGTAGGAAATTGAACATTGGAAATACGTTTGAAAATTATTTGAAATTATAATTAATTGTACAATTGTGATAAATCATGTGTATTCCAGCATTTCCTGTTTTAATGGAACTAACATTTGTACCAGGTAAATTAACTTCTGTGTTACAAACAATCCTCGTATTTTGAACGCATCAATTACTTTTTTTCTCTAAATTATCTTCAACATGACAGCATCTTGACTTGACTAAGACAGCATCTTGACTTGCAGAAGAAGTTATATTTGAAGCTTCATTGGGTAAATTACATTTTTGAACTACTTCGGCGATTCT
>WOGN01007997.1:0-11529 GCA_015342105.1 Leptinotarsa texana | reverse complement strand
CGGGAAACTTATTAGTTTTGTGTATTTTTATTTTTGATTCTAATAGAGAATAGAACAAGCTTTGACTGATGTAAAGTTCACAGATATAGGTCAATTTTTAACCAAAATATATGAGTGAAAGCAAAAAGTGTCACAACCCTCCTCGGTCTCCCCTACTTCAGGTTCAATTAGACCACGGCCTATGTACCAGCCCGGAGTTTATTCTTTTTAATCGTGACTTGGGCCGTGAAAGCCTATGTCTATGCTCTTATATTTTTTATAATGTTGGCAATCAGATTGCATGAAGATCTTTACTTAGCTCAATGGATCATTCAACTGCCTACGCCTCTGCTTCAAGCTTGCACTTCATTATGAATGAAAATAATCCGCACACCTATAAATTAGGTAACCGAATATTAGGAAACAAATTATACACTGATCAAGGACTAAGATCACAAGATAATTGAAAATAAATTTTAGAACGCGCTCTGTAATTGATTCGGTAATTTGATTCCCTGTATAAGAGCCATTACGCAGTATTAATTAGCACTTGCAGATAAAATTAAATTTTATTGGTAGTGGCTAATCGTAAATTTTTCTTTAACACGTTTATTCGCCCAAGGCCATAAACTCACTCTCTTATCAATGGCTCTGGATTTTATGGTGTCCCATTAAAATCTAGTGGTGGTAGGTGAAATAAAAAATGGTAAACTTGTATGCGAACTGCAAAAATAAAATAATAATTATTAAACTCTTGCGGAAAAAATACATTAATGGTTTATGAGGAGACTTGAATACGTTCTTTCAAAATTATCGGAGCCTTAAAATTACCTATGAAAAACTATAAATTGATACCTATTTTTTCATAATTACATACACACATGGAAATCATTCAGTCTTTGATGTTGCCAAGGCAGCCTGCTATATTCACGTTGAGTCTATGTTCTTTTTTTTGCAAGCCTTGTACCGTGCTCGGAGAATTGACGCTTCTCTGCAAATTTCAAGAAACACTTTCAGAGCTTGTGAAAAACTTATTGATTCGAATATTCTTCTCCTATAATACATGACTGATGAGTGGAGGAAAATCCAACAGATGTAAGTGGATTCTCGTATGTATTGGCATACCTTCAACTGAGACCGATTTAAAATGCAATTGCACAACTAACTTTGAAAATATGTGAAAATCTAGATGACAAAAACCCTTAAAAATACATTTCATTGATCTGCAGTGCATCGAAACCCTTTTGAATTGATAAAGGATTATGTGTACTCCAAATAGTTAATCGTAACATTTCACAAGGAACTACTTTAGGATCTCTTTCGTTTTTTATTCATATAAATGAATTATTCAACTTGCATTCTGAAGGAGATATGATTAAATATGTTGACGTAACAGCAGTCTTTTATGTGGATAATACTTGGTAATCAATAAAAACAAAATATAAAATAATGAAGACACACTAATTGATATTTTAGCAGTAGGTTACTCACAGTTAATGAATCAGACTTATTTTATACCTTTTGCTAGCTACAGAAACGGATTACCAAACTTTTCAGACTCAAATATAACTTCATCCAACATTAACACAGAAATAAGAATAAGAAGGAGTGGGGAGGTTCGCATTAGAATGTATTATATTTGTCACAGAAATTTTAAATGGGCATATATTGCCCTATATTTTCAATTGACATTTCTTATGTAAATTTAATTTTAACATCATAAATTTCATTTTTGTCTTGTGATAGTAGATTTACGATATCAATGGGAATTTGTATATTTAGTGAAATCGTCTCTGTGAAAAGCACCGATGTGTTTCTTGATTCACTTGTACATTCGAAAAAAATGAGATAAAAATTTTCAACTGCTAACCCACAGAAGTAACCGCTTTATTATGCATTATATGGTTTAGTCTCAGCTTTCTCATATAATTAGTATTACTAAATGATTATTATTCCGGGGAATAAAATAATGAAACAAGCCGGGAAATGAGCTACAGACAGAGACCCCTTTGAGTATATTTATGTAGTAGAGCAAATGACGACATGAAAATATATTCGAAATTATTGGTAAATCAGAAATGGGAAATGGTGCGGGTTAGTTCGGCGAACTACATAACTTCTACAATTAAAAACAATTTGGATATAGGTGGCTAATTAATAGTGTTAAGCTTTGTGAGGAACAATTCAGATTTGAGCTCTGCAGATGAAGAAAAACGTTGTAAAAGATTAGAATAGACAACACTTTTTGGCAAGCAACATGATTGAAGTATATGCAAGAATTGGCTAATAATTTGAAATGAATGCAGAGTAAATTGACCAAATGGTCTCAGTAGTCTTTATTTTCCATTGAGATACTAATATCAGTGATACTATTTCATAAAAAACAAAGTCGTACAACATCTCAGTCAAGTTACGGGGGTAGCAGGCGGAGGGATTTGAAAATTCCAATTTCATATATTGGCTTTTATAGGAAATTGTATGAAACTTCTCCGGGGCAATTGAACATTCAATATATTCAAGTAGAGCCAATTACAGCCTTTCAATAATGACATCCATTTGGGGAAAGCGGAGATGGAAAAGGAAATTGAAAAAATCGAATAACCCAGTAAAAAAGTCTACATGAAAAATTATAGATCAGTACTCACAAAGATGTCTAGATCAGTCTAAGAAGTGACCTTTAGATACAAACCAGAAGAAATAGCCCCCCTGAAACGACTACTTGCATATGGATACTGAGTTACACGAAAGAAAAATTACTTCCGAAACAATTAGTTTCATATGAATATTGCATTTTACGAGAATCAGTGTGAAGATGAAGGCGTAAAAAGTCAAAACGCTTTTTCTCAAAAAAACCTAAATTCTTTACTAATTCGTTATTATTTCACGTACTTTTCGTTATACCTACATTATTATATTTAGCCAATCCTACATGCTACACTTCCAAAGATAGAACAATCTTCACTAATATCGAAATAAGTGGTGCGATCTTTTAATAATTTCCCACAGCAGAAAAAAAACATGAATCCCATTATGAAATTTGAGTTGCTCAGTTCAGTTTGTTTTTCGTTTTCAAAATTCGATGTCACAGTAGGTTAGGTTAGGTCCAAAGTAGGTGAGTCTATTGGACACACCACTGCCAAAGCCGTCAGTTTATTTGGACACTCATCTTCCAGATCAGATAGTGAGAGTGAAACATTATCATGTCGGTTCATGTGAGAGCAGGTGAGTTTTTTATCGACGATAATACTTGAATATTTCACTTCCGCTATAACTGGAGTAACACCATATTTGAAAGAAAGTGGAGTTGAATCATTCATATTCCTTTTTCTGTTGAGGGGGACTATCATAGTTTTGCTGGAGTTTTAGTCTTCTGCTTTCTTTAGCACCAACTGTGATCATCGTTTCAATGTGAGGATATTAGACGTGGTCCTTGCCTAGTTAGCCCTATAATTTTGTACGTAGATTGTAATTTCGCTTGCAATCTACTTCTCTCCTTCTGTCACAGACATCGACAATACTTAACTTGTAGAATGTACTTATGGAAAAGTATTCTAAGAAACACATCTTTTTCAAGTTCCTTCAATAATTTACCATAATGAAAGAAACCATCTATTTCATTAAGATAATTCTTCTACCTTTCCACTGTACTACCTCATTACGGAAACAGATCTTTATTAAGGCATCTCATAATAAACAACCCCATCTACTTTGAATTCAATGTGAAAGGGACGCAATGAGCTCAGTTGTTTATAAAATTCAATTTCATACTGAGAAGAACAAGAAAGATAACAATGAGAATAAATACTAAATTGCAGACTCGAAATAAGCTTCGAGCTATACGCTCGTGTACAATCTTACGTATACTGAAAACGTGAAATGTACAAATGTTAATGAAAATGAATTAGAAAACAACGTTGAAAATGCTCTGTTGGTGGTACAACGTGTTTCTTTTAGAACTATCGAGACATTCCACAACATACGATCATGTAATGGGGTGATGTGAATTTATCTAATAAATAAGAACACACTACAGAAACTCGATCATAATGTTGCTGCCATATAGTGCCATATAGATTCAGTGCCATATAGAATGTGATTAACGAAAAATAATACAGAAAAATCTTCCTCTTGAAGATGATCACTTGATGATTGTCGAAGTGTCGAGGTGTAAAAATAACGATTTGATGTTGTGATAAAACTCCAGTAATATTTATTACTAAGCCAAAAGTTCCAAACAGTGCATCACAAGTCAGATACTGAAGTTAATGAATTGTAGGGATTCATTCTCCATAAATCACATTCTTGAAGATGTTGAGCAATGAAGATTATGATCTCGAAGGTATTTTTTTGACTACAAAAATTTAAATCTCTTAAAAAAGTAAGCACGAATAAAACAGCACCCTTCTATTTGTCACTTGTATCTACAAAACGAACATTTTCATAGGTACTGCAAAATTTGTACTTCGAATTTGGTGTCACTTCAAACACTGGACAACATCAAAACTTGAATTTAGATCAATATCCAATAACTCAACACTGTACCATACTACAAAACGTTAATATTAAACACGAATGATGGAACTTGTGTAGTTGTCTGTTTATGTTATTTTAACACCAATATAAGTGAAATTGTAATTTTACAAAAATATTTGCATTCGGATTTCGTATTTTCTATTCTGATCTAGCATCTGATGGTGCCCAAACTCAGACCGTATGGTAGTTTCGACTTGATTTTATATTAATATTATAATCTGTATATTTACTATAATTATTGAAAAATTAAACCAACAACCACAGTAGCTGAATTGGAAAACATATTTTTGTATTTGTCCTTTTTGCTCAAGCAAATTATCAACAAATTACTCAAGAAACAAAAATATATTCCAAATTATTAATGCCAGCTGCAGTTGTTTTCGAAATACACAAAAAAGAAAATTTAATATTTTAATTTTTTTCTAATTCCATCATCATGAACTTTTTTGCGAGCTTTTTTGTAGTGAGTACTAACTAATTTTGTAGTTAGGCAATCTAAGATTTTTCATAGGCATTTCGGAAAATTTGAGAAAATATTCACCATGAGAACCATTTACAATCGAGTTTGGTAAACAGTATATACAATAGAATTCATGTGGGAGATGAATGTGGATTTGTAATTAAATATAAAGCCTATGCTCCTAAATACAGTCATTCTTAGCTGGATAAGTACAATTGGGAACCTCTGACGTAAAACTTTTCTCTCACCAGAAGAAGAATACTCTTTCTCTCTCTAGACGCGCGGTACACCAACCAAGTTAGCATCAGAAATGTAGCGCTTACTCAAACGGCTGTTAATGTTAACGTGTGAGGAATCACATATTGAAAGATAAGACCTCGTTAATCCTTAGCTCGCACAAGTTTCGACTTTTGAAGGTTGTCGTTAGTAGGGATGCGACAGCTGGTAAAAGAAAAAATAGATTTTTTTAAACAGATATGCATCTAGACAAATCATAACCTTACATAATGAGGGTCAGAGAATTAATACCTAGTATTTTATTGCTCCTAATGTTACTGCTATCTGAATGAACCCTAATCTTTACCTGTTTTCTATTCGGGTTACGTAAAAATGCAAACGAAGAGCAATTAGGAGTGGGATATTTATCACCGTTCATACAGCTGTTTCATGGCCGGTGAGAAGCCGCTTCCTCAAGGTGTGCAGTAGATGTGCCTAAATATAAACTGCTTTCTATATATCTACAGGAACCCAAATGGCATTTTAATATTTATTTATTGTTTATCCCTTAATCCGTACTGCAAAAAATTGCAAACAAAAGTTTTATTTCTTTTTTTCTAATTATTTCTCTGTCATACACACTGACCCAAACTTTACGTATATACGATTTCTCTCACAGGCTTTGAAATAGTCCGGAAGCTGTAGACCTGATTCCAAATTTTTAGTTTTTTAAACTTTCGAGGGTCTCTAAAATTTGTTGTTATGTATCGATCTCAATAATTTTGACCATTCCTCACTTACTTTGTGGCCTTTTTCTATGGCATGTTGAACAACACTGGATTTCCCTCGTCTATGAAATCGTCTATGTTAATTAAATATGTCTCTTGTAGCGAGCTATAATAATCCGTTTTGTATGACCAACTGATTTTTTATGGAAATTGTCACAGCTCATTTTGTAAATAATCATCATGGATGGATGGTCCAACATATTGGATGTAGAACTATGTCACTTAGCTGACAATGCAAAAGTGTATGCACTTTTAAACCATTTGATTGAAAATTTATTTTGCAAGATTTGACCTGTAATATTGTAGGTTATAAATGAAAAATAATTGTAATGAAATAAGAAATAACGAAAATATAAAATGTTACCAAAACGGCTCTCGATCCCGAAGTGTACCGCACTTGAAGTGAAAATCATCTGTTGAATTTCAATACCTCACAATTCTCTTCTAGCAAATATCAAATTCAAAAGCTTCTTAACTTGAAGTCGAATCCTTGAAAGATACCATGTTCACAACTTCTGGAAAATTCATAAGAAACCACAAAAAGGCTCTCGAGAAATAAATGGAATGTCACGACCTCAATTCTCATTATACCTCTATAATTGAAGTTTTCACCCCAGACATATCATTTTTACACGAGTGTGAATGTGTGGCTTACGCTTCAAGAAAATACTGGAACTTAGGAATGAAAGAGACGAGAGTTTCAGCAAAATGAAAACGACAAATAGTATAGCAACGCAATGGTTCAAAACATCAGCAAGCAAGACTTTGAATGAATGCCTTGGGAATAACTTTATTGGGGGAGTGAAATATCAGGTTTCGAATTGAATTTCACGCATCCTACATTCTTAAAAGTATTTCGTTATCTTTTCCATCTCATCGGTTGACACTGAAAGTTTTTATGTTATGTTTTTTAGTATTCTCGTAGTCGTCTTTGATGGAAGAATGAAACAAGAAAAGAAATATCCAGCGAAAATGGAAGTTATCACACAATTTTGAAATATAAATTTATTCATAGGTCTATCAACCACACCTTCCTGACTATGATGTGACATATTTGATTGACGTGATCTTTACAGAAAATCTCATCTTGAAACACAAGTTTTCGTTATGCTGCAAAAGTATCAATATTGTTGAATTATGAAAAATAAGTTTAATATTATTACCTAACTGAATTGAGTTCTCGATATCTTGAACTTGATTATTCAAAATATTTCAACCTAACAATTCCAGATTTTCACAATTTTCACAGGATACCAACAACATAATCAAAGTCGTTTTCCATGGAAAAATTTCTACTACCTGGGTGAACTTCAGGTGGTATTTCCACCCTAAAATTCAAAATGAAAGTTTTTAATGATAACATGACTCCATCATCACTGAATTTTCAAAAATTATTTTTGTATTATTTGAATTGATTTGAGATAAAAAAATCATAACTTCCAAAAGAACTAGGGGGTTTTGAGTTCAACCTTCTTGAAAAAAAAATATTGTGAAAAAATGCTGTAACATCACCAAATATTCACAGAATACCAAAAAATGAATCTAGTTAATAATAATAACGTCTTTATTTCCAATGAAAATAAAATGTTACGTGGTATTCGTTTTGTTACTCAGGAATTCCAAGGGGGGGGTTCACTAGAGGGTGCTGTACCACTCAACTCTTGCTATTTTAAATATTATTATATAATTTGAAAAACTAACATAACTAATCCTGAATAAAAAATCTACATCACACAGTATTTGACATTTGTTGGGTCACTTGAATATTCATCAATACAGGCTGGAGAAAAAAAAGAGAAATGTCCGAAAAAGAAATGCATCAAATTATTTAACTTGCGGAAAACTTATAAGTTTTTTGAAAGTATAAATATTACTGTGTTATGTTAGCGAATTGGGATTATAATTATAAAAATGAAAAATCGAATATGAAAAGCGTCTCTGGAAAACTGAGGTCTTGTGTTGTGAGCATGTGATTAATTTTTGTTTCTCAGATGTTGTTTCTGTCCTGAATGTTACTTTACAATATTAATAATATAATTTTATGAAATGAACATATTGAATGAAATTGGAACCTATATTTCATGGTGAACCAGTTCAGTTACGTATTTAACGAATACAAGACTTTTGAACACGTTGTACTCACTCTGGAATCAAGTATCATAGTCAAGAAAAATACATTCAGTCTGATGTACAGTTTGGAACCTTTGGTGTAGTAATGCATATTACTGGAGTTTTTTCCCAACACCAAATCGTTATTTTCAATACCTCGACACGTGTTTCGATCACCAAGAGATCATCTTCAAGAGGAAGATGAAACTTCCTCTTGGTGAACGAAACACGTATCGAGGTGTTGAAAATAACGATTTGGTGTTGGGGAAAAAACTCCAGTAGTACACATTCAATCTGGATTACAAGGTCCTTGTTTTGGAACTTCTGTCCAAGGGCACCGAAAACTATGATCCAGGGCTCGATTCGGAATGACCTCTAGCAACTTTTTGAAATTTCAAGAGGGGCTTGAAAAAATGCAAAATTATAAACATTAGAAAAGAAGGAAGGATTGGTTTTTTGCAAATATCTCGGAAAATATCAAAGATATCCGAAATTTGAAAAATGATCCTCAAAAGGAAAAAAATTTCCAAAAAAAGACATTTGTCACTTTATGTGTAAAAATTATTTTTCAATTTTTTTACAAAGTTCAATATTTTTCAATTTTTGCGATTGGTGACACATGTTTTGTTTTTGTTTTTTTGGTAGTATTCAAAAATAATATCTTAAAAATAAATTTAAAACAAATTAAAAGTTTTTTCTAAGAATATCAAAGAGAAATAAATATCTTGATTTAAAAAAAAACCTTCCTTATCATTCATATTCAGTAGCAAAAAAAATTGTTAATCAACAAATTTTTAAGCAATAATTTTTTTAAACGATTTTGTTTTTGAAAATTATTATATTCATCACTTTCATCACCGATAAAAATGTCTCCTAAATAATTTCAAATGTCTCATATACAATACATTTTATTGTATATATTGCATTGTTTATAACCATTTTTTAAACAGAGCTACAAATTATGAAAAATCATTTTCATGCACCTTTAAATAATATAAATACTAATAAATATCAATATTGAAAAAAATTTTCATTGCTTCAATTGAGTTTTTCATTTTTTAACGTTTTTGATTATTGATCAAAATCTAAATTTTTCAATTTTTCCAACAGGCTTTCAAGAAAACCAACAGGCTTTCAAGAAAAGCTCCAAGAGGAAAAAATTTGTGGTTTTGTTTAAAAATTATCAGGGTTTTTATGTGAATTTAATTTATGTGAATTAGTTAATTAATTAACGTATGTTTTGAAAGCGTGTTTTTTAGTCTTCTTAAACTATATTTATTTTATCTAAACTTTGATATTTCCGATTCCGGAGAGGGAACCTGAAAACCTGCTTCCAAGCCAAAGGAAGGCAGCAGGCGCTAAAAGAAGGGTTACAAATAGGGCAGCAGGTGCGCGTGTTAATAAAAAAATACTTTTTTCAAATGTAAAATGAGTTCAAATTATATCAAGGAGGTTACGTATAGCGCCATCTGCCCGAGAACAGATCAAGCAATAATGTCGATATATCAAGGAGGTTACGTACACCGTCATCTGCCCGATATTAGATCCAGATATAATGTCGATAATTCCGTCAAATACAGATCCCGATATGAAATGCAAAGGACTGTAACAAACAAACAAACATACATACATACAGATGAAGTTAATATAAAGCGTGTAAAAATGGACAAGATTGAGTTGGTAGGTGTTAGAAATCACACGATAAAAGGTAAGACCTCGTTAATCCTTAGCTCGCACACAAGTTACGACTCCTGAGGGTTGTCGTTCGTAGCGACAGCTGGTTAACGGTGAAACAGATTTTAAAAAGATTTTTAAAATGATTCGATATAAATTTGGTAATGCTACATTCTTACTATGAAAAAAATATTTGTTGAAATCAAAACCCCGAAGTTATGCCAAACTGATGTATGAAAACTCTTTTGAAGAGTCATTTTTGTTATGAAAATGTAGTTTTTCAGTATCGAATAATAATCTTACCGCAATATTTTTCCTAATATTGGATGAATCGAAAGTCATTTTTTCTTGATTTTTGAACACATTAAAAATATGATTCCTCATTGTTAAGCTTTTATAAAATTTTGGCAGTATAACCTAGTCAATAAAATTATGTTCGAAATTTGTATTCTGTATGAAGAAAGGTTTTGGCTTTCTACTCCTCCATATTTATTCTATTCAATTCTATTCAAGAAAGAAAGGAAGTACATTTTAGTGTGAAGACGGAGAAATTTTGAGTTTTCATTCACCCAGTATTAGAAAAAATTTTTAGTTGAGATACCATTTGATAATGAAACATTTTAATACTTTCAATAACATAACATACTTTTTAATTGAGTTTCGGGTTTTCTGTTTTCAACATCCATGTGCTCAAAACAAAAATACTAACATAACGAAAATTTCAAACAACTTAATTTTACATCTTCTAAACTTCATTTTGCACGTATTTGAAGCAGAAGAATCAATATCCTATTATCACTTTCAGTTCTATAAATGTCAACGCCGGTCCTACTTACGAATCGAGATCACAAAGTCAGTGAAACAGAACGAAATTCTTAACTGAACCCACTTATTTTCATATAAAATTGAAATTGCTGTATTATTATTAAATTAATTTGAAAATATTTCCAGGTGAAACTGAGCTGAACGGTACTTTAATTTAATATCCGATAACTGTCGAAGTCATCTTCGCTTGCGGTTGATAACTTGTACACTAGTTAATATTGTGGTAAATCGTGACCGTTTGGCAATTTCAATACAATTTTTCATGATAAACAAGAGCAATGAATTAGCCTTGTTTGGAAAAAGCGGCTCATAAATAACAATTTCCGGTGAAAAGATTTCAATCTATTTTTATTCTTTTATTGTAGTATCTAGTTGTTCTATGTATCGTTGAAATGAAAAAGAAAAAAAGATTGTGTGATAAAGAAATCGAAACGTATTCCACTTTTTGAATATTCAGATGAGTTCGAAATTCTCCATCTGAAGTTATGAAGAAAGTTAGTATACACGACTTATTCCGTGAATCATAATGAATAACGATAAAATCACCAACTATAGTCTTTGTTATTTTCGCCTCTACAGAACATAGCCCAATTATAGAGCAGAAAATACCAGAGTATGATGAATACATCACAAGCAAGTGACAATAAAGAATACAAACTTTATATTTATAAGTGACAAAACAATTATTTTAGTAAGTGGGATATTTGACAATTTGCAACTAAATATATCTAAATCATCGCTAACAGAATTTGTCACTTTACACATGGTATGGATCCGAGAATTCTCCAGAACATTTGTGCGAGATGTTTTTATATAGAAAGTACTCGGTTGTCTGGAACAGATTCTAGGAATGCAAATATTAAACTTTTTCAGTAATGTTGGGCAGTTAACTATGCTTTTGATAATTTTATAGGTTAGTGAAACACTATAATATTCACGTCTTTT
>WOGN01007996.1:0-11529 GCA_015342105.1 Leptinotarsa texana | reverse complement strand
GAATTGCAAAAGGCTGCTTGTCAAAATCTTGGAACACTGTTCTGAACCAGAAAACTGTACACACCCCAACAACTTTTGATGCTTTATAAAGCTCATGTATGGAGCTCAACCCCTAAGCATACCCTGAAGCTACTGAAATTTATCCAGAAAAGAGCCATCCGCCTGATTGGAGACTCGAACATCACCTCGAACTTCACTGCCTAAGAATTCCCTCATTTGGAATACGGTGTGTATGTGGAAAAAACTTCCCGATAATATAATCTCCAGCGATTCAAATCCAACGTGAATCACTACTTTCACACAGGCACCGCTCTTCAAGAGCCTCAAGGATTTTTTTGTCGTGCTTGTGTTCTGTTCTTGAAAATATAAACGACTTCAATATCATTAACAAGTCCAAACAAGTTTTATAATATTTTATAATTCTATGGAGAAGTAAATACACCATGTGTCATTGACTCTTTGAATCGAGTGTTTATAGATCGATCAGTTTGACCATGATATGGTGTAAATCAGCGTCCAAAAAACTGTATTGTCGCTCACATGTTTTCGAAAATGATGACAGAATTAAAAAAAGGTGCTAAAAATTGTTACTTCAGCACTAAGAAATGATAAAAGTAACAATGCAATTTTCCTAAATTTGTAATGCACTGTTTAGAACCTTCGGTGTAGTAATGAATATTACTAGATTTTTTTCACAACACCAAACCGCTATTTCAACACCGCGACACGTGTTTCGATCACCAAATGATCATCTTCAAGAAGATCTTCCTCTCCAGTAATATTATCCTAACCTTAACAATCCGAAATGTAGATTAGATAATTTAGATTGAGATTTAGTAAGAAACGTATTCCGTTGAGGAATACTTGGCTGGTGAAACATTATTTTAGTTTTTTGTTCAATGTCAAGCACAATGTTTCAGTGAACTTTTCAAGGACCTTGAAGATTTTCTAAAACGTAAGTTTAGACGGAAAACAGCCAAATAGTATTGCGGAAATACTGGCGACTTCGCCAAAATATCGATATTCATTCCTAAATATTTTCTTGTATTTCACTCATTTAAGGAATGTTTTATTCTATTTCGTCATAATTGAATACATAAAACTGTTTCTATTGATACGTTGAAAATATACTTTTGGATAGGATGAAATATATTGACTAATTACAAAGATAAACTAATTACAAATGAGAATATCTCCTACTTTGTGTTACAAAACAAGAATCCAGAGAAGTGAACGCTGTTTCAATGATGGCTGGAAATGAAGTATCTTTTGTTATACTATTGGGTGCCTATTTTGAAAAAGGGTTTCCAATATACAATAGTTATTCTTGTAATTGAATTGAATCAACCTTTCAAAGATATTGTGAATGTTAGTTGCATAATTCTGGACATTTAAAAGCGATGGAATCTCCATTTTCGAAGAAGTCATCAATATGATTGACAAAATACTCAATATATGATTATCAAAAATGAACAAGGCTCCCCAAAGCGAAGCTTTGTCATCGACCATCGAACGAGATTCATATCTTTCACAGCAGCTCTGAAGACAAATTGTACCTGAAATAATTACTTTCCTTCATCATTTTAAAGAAGTCACATTTTCGTTCTCAAAGTTATGAATTGAATAATATGAATGAAAAATTTCTTTCAAAGATTACTGTAAAAAATGGTTTTCGTGCAGAGGAAAGTGGAAACATAATAATCTTCCCACCAATTAGTGACTTTCTTATAAACAGTATTTCAGTGGTATAATCAAAATTACACTGTTATAATCATGCTTTACCTGTTTCGTTCTTCATCAAATAAATTGAAAGTATTCAATTTCAAGACAACATGATTCAATTTTTTTCCAGTTCAGCCAATTAAGTTTTCCCTTCGTAGGTACAAAATAAATATGTATTTCTATCAAATAACTTTTTAGACGCCACTGTCGAATTGTCCTTTTGTGCGAGTCTATAAAACCAACGTAATATCATTTAGATCTAGCGATATGAGGAGAAGACAGCTTTTGCAACTAAATGCGTCAGATACCAGAATTTGTTCCTTAATAAATTGCTATGGATTCTTCAGTCATAATTCAGCTTTGTTGAAAGTATCTTGATTTATTGTGAAACCCATTTCAGGACACTGATTTAAGACACACGCAAGAAACACGTATAAATTAGTTTTTAAGAAAACTGGAAATTAATTTATATTATGGGTAAGGAAAAATGTCTAGGAATATGTATCTAAAAATACCAATAATCTCAAAAAAGACAAAATAGTAATAATACTCCCAATCTTCTTCGGATAATGACTAGCTTACTTGATGCTTCGAGACTACTTAGTCAGTTTTCTCTCTCACCTTTCCCATTGTACGGGTATTCGCTTCAGGGCATTACAGTTCTTTTCTCCACTTGATGAATGTTTTCCATACATTGCGAATAATTATAATGATAATAATAAAATTATCTTACCAAAAGAACAACACACATCATATAACCAATGACTAATGAAAATCAACAGATGCCGGTAATAAAGAAAGACCCATACAAACGTATGCGCGTTTTTATGTGTATTGGTTGGTATAAGTCAATAAATATGAAAAGTTCATAAAAGATATAACATAGATAAATTAGTGAAATAACAAAGTTAATATTTAAGAATAATGGTTTTATTTATATTTCATTATAACAATAATTCAATATACTAGATCAATTCACAACAGTTGTTGTCACGAGTAATAGGTATTTTTTGTATCTAATAATTGATGAATATTAATTCTGGGAATCGTTTGGAGATCTATACTTAACTCCCAATCCTGAATATTTTCGGCAAAATGGAATTCTGAAAGTACTTTTTCTGTTTCTGTTTCGCCTATCAATACCGTACAGTTTATTCAATTCAATAATTTCAGAGAAATCAATATTACTATACACTGTTACTATTCAATGAAGGAATGGCAAAATGTATTCCCACTCTCCTTTCAGAGAGTGGAACTCTGCATCAAATCTGACCACACCATCTCTTTCAATAGCAAGAAAACCAAGCCATGAAATACGGTCAATGTATCCAAAAATGACTTTTTCCGTATACCCTGTGAATGTGGCATGTCCTAATTAGTTGAAACCAAGGGACCACTGAAAGTCCGTATTGAAGAGGACAAGAACACCTGGTGGGGTGAGGTGGAAAACGATAACACAGATGTGTTATGAATATTACTGGAGTTATTATTACACTGAACTGTTATTTTTAACACCTTGACACGTGTGTGGATCACCAAGTGATCATCTTCATGAGGAAGAATAAACTTCCTCTTGAAAATGATCACTTGGTGATCCAAAACACGTGTCGAGGTTTTAAAAATAACGATTTGGGGTTGGGATAAAACTCCAGTAATATTCATTACTGCACCAAAGGTTCCAAACAGTGCATCACAAGCAGATATGTCATATTTAGTTTTACTTAAGCCCGATATTGTATGCAGAAATTCTAAAAGATTCTAAAAAAAACAAGTACTGGCTCCAAACGACTCCCAGAATTACTACGTGGTAGGAAATCATAATGAAGAAAAGAGAAATGAAAATTTCTATGTTTTTTATCACTTTCATTTGTAACTAACGTTACTGCAGTTTCGTCCTGTACGGAGTTTATTGTATAAGTTTGAAAATGTCCGTATAGGGCGAAACTGTAGTAATGTTAGTTACAAATAGTGGTAAAAACATATAAAGTTTCATTTCTCTTTCCTTCATTATTTATTACCGATTGATGAACTGTGATATTTGGTTTTTGATTAGATTATTTTCATTGAAAAGGTCTGATTTTTAATTACTACTTATGCTTATCCCAACGGTACAACTTTCGTTAACTTGATTGGTTTACAAATAATATCTCTTAGGGCGTTGGACTATAATTTCTGTTCGTGTTACCTATCAGTCGCAGATGACTTTAATGACCAGCGATAAAAAACGAAGCTTATTTTCATTATCAAGAAAAGCAGCAAACCGCGACAGGTGGTGACGCGTGCCCAACGACAGGTGGCTAGTGGCCATATCAAAACGAAATTTCGTCGATAGAAACCTACAGTTACCACTGTGACAAACCCACATCGCCATCATTATTAGTTAGAAGGAACGATAACAATAACTATGAAACATTCAAGCACAATAGGAAATGATAAATATTTGAGAAGCAAAGTAAATCAGTTTTTCTGTTCACAGTTAATTTTGATCAGATGCGAATTTTATTCGCTAAAACATGTTTAAACGTTGTAAATAGAGTCTACGATCAAACAGTCCTCAAGTTCTACACTCAGATACTGTAGCATCACTTGGGACTCTATTGGATAACGACTCTTGGAGACTTGTGATTGGATTTCAACTTGGTACACCACTGTATGTTCAGCACTTTTGTAAATGTGGTGCATTTGTGGATGAATCAGGTACTCATGGGTTGAGTAGCGCTAGTCTTTTATCTCGCCATTGTGCAATAAATGATCTAATCAAAAGGACTTTAACTTCAGTAAAAAAATCCTGCGATTTCAGAACCCATACGTACAAGTCAAGACGACGGAAAACAGCCTGATGGAAAAACTGTAAATCTGTTGTTTGGAACTTTACTTGTGTGGATACATTAGCAACTTACCGGTGCTGCTGCCGCTTTAGAAGAAAGTTCCAAACTACGGAAATATCAGAATTTGGGAAATGATTATTTCTTTCGCCCAATAGCTGTTGAAACTTTTGATGTTTTTGGCTCTGAAGCCTTATCTCTTATCAATGAAATTGGAAAAAAGATGTCAAAATGTGTTTTTATAGAAATATTAAATTTATCTATTTTATTATGAAAACAGGACAGTTGTACAAAAAACTGTATGGTATTTGTGTTAAAAGTAAGGTTTTATTTTGTGAGTGAAAACGTTTGCGAAACGAGCGTAGCTCATACCATAAAAAGCTATTTTAGATTATTTTATGTGATCCTAGGATCATTCGTGACTACAGAATGCAAATATATATTTCACCTTTCAGAAAAAATTCAGTCGGTCAAACGTTATCCCGACTGAAATAAAAGCAATGACGATATGGTAAACGGTTGAACTTTTTTACAGTTCTTATTAGGTCATCTAGTTTTTGAGGATTACATATGTTTGTGATTCAACAGAGTGACGATTTCATTTGTTTTTTTTGTAGTGAGTGAAGGTATAGCAAACATGTTCTCACATTTTTCTATCTTTGTATGGTTTTGAATTTTTTATTGATGTACAATAATTTACATCACAATAGAATTCTGGAATTGCATTGTTTCTCTTGTTTGCTGCTATAAATAACCTGAACATAAATTATAACTACTATAAACCGCCAATAACTGTAATCTCCCTCAGATATAATTCACTTGCCTCGAAGCAGTTCTGATATACACTTTTTGGTCTGTCCTTGTGATCTCTTAGTGACTCGGTTTTTATCTATCGATTGTCGCAAAACGCCGTCCTTTCAATGGTCTCTCAATCTTGGGATCAGGAAAAAGTCGCAGGGGGACAAATCTGGTAAATACGGTGGCTGAGGCATGATTACAGTGTTGTTTGTGGCCAAAAAGTTACGAAAAAGCAATAACAAGTGAGCAGGAGCATTATCGTGATTCAAAAGCCATGAATTGTTTTTCCTCAATACCGGACATTTTCTACGTATTGCTACTCGCAAGGGATGCATAACTTCAAGATGATACTCCTTATTGACCGTATGACCATGTGGCAAGAATTCTTAATGCACTACGCTACGGTAATCGAAGTAGATAAGTGAGCAAAACCTTGACATTTTATCGAGTTTGACGTGCTCTTTCGGTTTTGGCTCTCATGGGTTCTTCTATTGCGACGATTGGACTTTTCTTTCGATATCATAACCATATACCCATAATTTGTCACCAGTTATGACCCTTTTGAGCAAACTCGGATCGGCGTTGACGTCATTCAACAATTTCTGAGCGATGCTCATGTGACTTTTTTTTTGTTGTTAATGGGCTGGGGCTTCCAGTCGTCCAGCTTGTAACACTTGTGAACATTTTTCTGACTAAGAGCATAATCACTGTATGCCACTGTCAAAATTTGATCCAATTTTTTCGATGAATGATATAAGAAATTTCACAAAATCTAAAAAAATGTACAAACTGTGTGCACTATTTTTGTCACTTCGACGAAAAATAAGATTTTGATAATAACCATATATAATTGTCATAAAAGTAGCTGTTATAATTCAAAATCATAGCCAACTAGAAAAATACGTACTATACTGTACTAATATTTATTAGAGAAAATATCCACGGCTGAGCTTATTCTCAACTACTCTTCAGCCAAACCTAGTTAATAAAAAATATTAGGTATGTAATTCAAAATTGGCACCAAATTGTGTTTTTATACTATTGAGCATAATTAAAAATAGATACTTTTATTTTTCCTGGGCCTATATATCAATTGACATAGTTTAGGCATTTTTACTTGTAGAATAAATTTTTCAACTAACTTTAGCAAATAAAAACTATTGGAAAACTATGTTAAGACTCCTGATCGTCATTTTTTATATATTTTGCTTAACTAAAATTGGTTATGTTCATTTCATTGATACTTACATCTATTGATATCTACCTTTTAATAATCTTTAGGTCTTTTCACTTGTAAGATATATGTTCTTACCATGAAAAATATAAGAAAACTCTAGAATTATTTATATATTTTGTTCGACTAAAATTTCATTTGATAAGTACTGACAAATAAAATTTGTAAGATTCATTCATGAAATATTATAAATACTGAATGAAACAAAGTATTATAGGCAGGTAGGTAGCCGGTCGGTTCGACGTGGGTTCTTTGTTCACTCACTCGAATTGACTGCCGTGTTGGTCGGTGGTTCAAGCCCCAGGCTGAATGATTACTTTTTACCAACCCGTGTTAGAAATCACACGTTGAAAGCTAAGACTTCGTCAATCCTTAGCTTGCGCAAGTTTCGATTTCTGAGAGTTGTCGTTCATAGGGGTGTGACAGCTGATTAACGGAAAAACAGATTTTAAACAGATGTTACAAAAAATTCTGTTGAGTGTTATTACACTACTCGTTTATATTCCGGATTCGTAACATGATAGATAAGTAACATAGTTTAATAGCTGTTTTGCAAGTTGTAACCATAGGATAGTAATTAGCATAAAGACCTTCGGTGTCCTTCTACTATTGAGCCAATAACCCTCTTTGATTGGACTGGTACTTCCAAAAGTAACTCTCACTCTTCAATGATTCTCACTTTCAGCCGCCTAATATGGCTCGCGTCAACCTCTGGGTGAGTAATACAAAGGAATATGGCAAGGTGTACGCAGTGAATGGACGAAAAATAACCTGGACTTCCGTCGGAAGTCAAATTACTATGCTGCTACTAACTTGACTGGCACTAAATGGAATTTTAATTCAACAATTGTCGATATCAAAACAATCTCTTATTTTTAATGACACGACCGTTGTACTCGCGATTATTCAACCAGGTTTTGTTCTTATGAACGAACAGATGTTAATGGCGGTTTGGAATCGCAGTCAAGCAAAAAAAATTAAGAACAATGGGCCAGTGAACAGAAAAATGTCATAATTTTAATGACTCGTCTTATTATTAATTGAATGCATTATTTCCTTGAAAGAGGTATAGAATATCCATTTAAGAAATTGATAAATTACAAATCCATATTGATTGAAGATGGTTATCTAAAATTACATAGGCGATTATCAAAACAGTCAGAATAATATTGTTAAAAATGGGCTGGAAACTCGTCTCTAACACATATATGGCCTAAAAATTAGTCTTATCGCTTTTTCAGTTGATACTAACCTTCAAAAGGTGACTATTGAAATTTCATGCTATTATACTCTCAGTTTGTGAGTTATTGTAGCCCATTTATAGATAAATATATCACACATATAATCAATTGTTGTTTTGAACGTTCATATTTTCCAGACCTATTGAAAATTGCCGTTGGGAAACCCATTCCCAAGAATGATTATCCAGCTAGTTATTCTGATCTCAGAATTATCAGAATACTCACAACCATAAGTAAAATTTTTGAAAGACTTATTTATTTACAAATTAACGAATATTTCAATACCAATAATCTGTTATCACTATCTCAATGTGGTTTTAGGCAGGGCTTTAGTACGGCTACAGATTTGCTACTATTACACAAGACATTATTGAGGAAATTGATAAGGGAATGATTGGCACTCTGGTTCTACTAGATTTTTAGAAGGCATTCGAAAGATAGATTTATTTGATCATGTTATATGTGAATTACATTTATGAGTCAGGAAACAATGGTACAATGTACAAAGTTGTGTACAAATAAAAAAGACAGTCAAATTAGTGATGGTTCAGCACAACATCTAAAACATGAAAATATTAAAATAATTCTGTATATGTACAGTTCATATAATCTTTCGAATTATAAAAACAGTTTTTAAAAGATATTTTTTCACCCTCCTCTTGAATACATTCATTTAAACAATACTAAATCAGAAGGCAAAACATTGTAGAGTTTGATATCCAGCGAATAAGCACTGACATTTCTAGCTTGATCGGGGATTGTATCAGTTTTTGTGCATTTCTGGTAGGGTAATTGTGGAAGTCTGAATGGGAAGAATATTTATTTTCATTCTTGTGAATCTGATTTTGAATTTTACAAAAAGTGGTTGGCAGTGTTCATTAAGTGGGACACCTGCTATAATCCTGAGAGCTTTTTTTGCATACGAAATGCTCTGTGAGCATAAGAAGACCTACCCCATAGGAGTACACCATATGTTAGGTGAGTGTGGAATAGTGAATGATAGAAGTTTATTAGTGTTTGGGTGCTGAGAACTTTCTTCAGCCTACGAAGTAGATAAAGTTGGCTGGATAGTTTTTAATACAACATTTCAATGTGATTTTTCCATTTGAGTGAATCATCGACAGTTATGCCAAGAAGTTTAACATGATTATTATTTGTTAAGCGACTATTTGATGATATAATAATATTTTGGGTTCAGCTTCAACTTGTTTCCTGAGAACCATTTTTCCGCCCTTTCTTCCAGTTCTTGGTTTACTTTTAATATAACGTCAATATCGGAACTTCCATTTAGAATTATCGTATCGTGTGCAAAGCAAATTATTGTTTTGGGAAGCATATAGTCGAAAATGTCATTTATGTAGATAACAATCAATGTAGGTCCCAGAACAGACCTCCGAGGGATGCCGTGAGACATAATTTTTGTATCTGACAGAGTACCATCCATAATAAACTGCTTGTTTACTTGAAGATATATAGGATATAAAGAAATTTGAAGATGTTCCTGGGATTCCATAATACTCAAGTTTTTTGATAAGGAGATTGTGATTAACACAATCAAATGCTTTGCTCAGATCCCACAACATTGAAGAGGTGTGTTCGCCACGTTTCACATTGTTTATTGCATTTTGTAATATTTCCATAACTGCATCAGTTGTGGATCTGTTTTCCATGAAGCCATATATATTTATTCATAAAGCTCATCATAGTTAATCTCTATTATTTTTACCAAGATGGGTATAATAGATATGGGTCTGTAATTGTCAGGTGAAGAAGGATCTCCTTTTTTGAAAATAGGTATAACTTTTGCTAAATTTCAATACATCTGGGAAAAAATCCTCAAAAAAACAGCCGTTTATAAGATTGGTTAACGGTTTGATGAGATAATTTAGAGTTTCTTTGATGATAAGGCTATTTGAATAATATATGTCATAAGAGTTTGAGCTCTTAAGTTTTTTAATGGAGCGTATTACATCTTCATGGGTCACAGGTAACATTAAAAAAAATCTCGGGGTGTAGGAAGGTTAGAGTAGCAATCTGTCATGTTGATATTACAGGACGGCAAAGATCTGATTATATCCTCGGCTAAATTGGAGAAGAATATATTAAATTCATCAGAGCTGATACTATTTGGGGTGACATTTGAATTTCCTTCGTGATTTAGTAACTTCCAAATATCTTTCGATTTGTTTTTGGAATTTTCTACGAAATAATCATACGCTTCTCTTTTAGATCTAATGATTGCTGTTTCATAATTACACTTGTATGTTTCATAGACTTCTCTATTAGCAGAATTTTTTGAGGAGATACTCACTGTCAGTAGTAGTTTTGAGGTGTTCCCCATCTATCGTAGTTCATTACTGAAGAGAGGAATAGGACTCTTTTTTACTGTTTTGAATTTTTTCAGTGGAAAATGTTCACATACAAGGGAACTATATGTATTATTCAAAAAATCAGCCATAATGTTCATAGGGACATGGTTGTCATGGAACATCCACCAATCGACTTGTTCAAGAGATTGTTTCATGGCATTCAGTCCCTTCTGAGTAACTATTCTATTCCACTTAGTATCAGCAATGTCTGTAAAAAGATTTGAAATTTGTATAAACTGTCCACTATGATCTGAAATACTAGGATCTGAGGTTCCACTACAGCATTCACTATCGTTTAAATTAGTCATTATATTGTCTATGCAACTTGAAGATGCAGGAGTAACTCTAGTAGCGGTAGTTATTTTAGGGTTAAGTCCGAACGATTTGATGATATTCAACCAGGAATTTGAGATGTAGTTATTTTTAGAAATGTCGATATTGAAATACCCCATTGATATTATGGTTTTATATCTTGTTGATATCATTGCTAGAAGTTCTTCAATTTGATTGAAGAACAGTTCAGTTTTGATAATTCAATACCACAAAATTCTGCATGCTGCTCAATGCAAAAAGTATCCAAAAGGAGAGGTTTACATTGTAAGTCTTTGTGATCATGTATGGAAACACCACCATGTTGGAGGGTTTGACTACAAAAGCAACTAATTAATTTAAAATTATTCAGATTGATAGTTTTCAAACAGTCTAAATTGAGCCACTGTTCAGTCAAACAAATGACATCACAATGTTCTCATCGAGGTACAACTGTAACTGTTCTATTTTATTAGTTACACACTGGATATTCAGGTGATAAATCTTCAATGTGTCCTTCTGAAGATTTGCTTTATTGTTCTTTAGACAAAAAAAATTTTAGGTTGTGACATCCTGCTAGTAATTTTTTATTTTGATCACCTAAAAACCTCTTCCCTTTTTGAAAATCAAATCTTTCGAACGCTATTTTCCTAGGCCAAAAGTTTGGATCATAGACTGTTTGTAATTTATTTTGATGCACTGTTTGGAACCTTTGGTGTAGTAATTAATATTACTGGAGTTTTTTCCCAACACCAAATCGTTATTTTTACACTTTGACACGTGTTTCGATCACCAAGTGATCATCTTCAAGAGAAAGATGAAACTTCTCTTGAAGATGATCTCATGGTGATCGAAACACGTGTAGAGGTGTAAAAATAACGATAAGGTGTTGGGAAAAAACTCCAGTAATATTCATGTTTGGTAAAAAATATCGAAATTGATTTATATCTTCTAAACGGTAATAGATAGTGTAACGAATTAAAGAACTAACTGTTTTAAACTAATTTGTTCATACAATTTTCAACAACTAA
>WOGN01007995.1:271-11529 GCA_015342105.1 Leptinotarsa texana | reverse complement strand
CAAAGAAATAATGAAAATTGCACAAAAGTCAGTGGCGTACATGTTTAACTAAAAAATATTCGTTCAAATCTCGCTCGAGACGCCTATGGACTTGATAAGTTGGATCACGTTCGGTCTGAATCACTTGCTCAATGTTATACATACCGTTGCCAAATTACAACAAAATTAGGTGAAGGATATTCAAGGTATTTACGAATAACTTTTTTTTTTATTTCAACACCCTCTATATTAAGAACGAAGGATTTGCGGACCCATCTTTATATGAATATTTGGTCTTGAAATTACCTAAAGAATGGTCTGTTGAATTTATGGTACATACTCAATTAACACCCCCTATATCAAGTTTTGCCATATCGTTAATATATAGCAAGAATAAAATTGGGCTAATGAAATATATATCTGTCTTTTCAAGAAACGATCCAAATTTAAACTATTTTTGACAACCTCTGGGGATTATAATTAAATGATTTAGTGCAACCTCCTTCCCCTCAGGACCTTCTTTAATTCAACACTCAATTCCTTAACTCCATGTCCACTTGCAGTATCCCAAAGTGTCGCACCGACCACGTTCCTGTATGATCTTCTTCTGCATCCCCATCTTATTAATTTTCAATGAGTCCTCTCAACGTCTCGCTCTACATCAGCCGCAATTTATATTCATTACCGGCTACCTCGGAGACCTTATGCCGCCTCCGAGAATTAAATAAAAGATGCCAGACTAATATATGCGCAAGAATTAATCATAACAAGACACTCTTAAGTAAGTCTGCTCCCTGGGGATGCCAATTACCTATAAACAGGCCTACATCTCCACTTTTCAGCGACATTATTCGCAGAGAGACAAAACGCGCGTATTCACTTATGCATGAAGTTTTTTGATATTTTGTCTTGGGAGAAAGAAGTCTGAATGTAACCATAATTCTTTATTTTTTACGAATGTTAACACAAGTCAAGAAGGGACGAAGCTATGAATTCGGAAATACATGCATGAGTTAAGAAAAAAGAAAAATGACTTCATTGCTACATCAACAAATATTTATGAAATCAGTCTTAAAACAACTTCTTAATTTTTGTTTGAAGGTGGAGGACAATGGTTCGTAGTGTATTTCCTTAGGTCGGAATTACATTGTCTAATATAATATAAATTCATTTGAAAACCCTGATAAAAAAAACAATTAAAACATTAATAAGATGAACCAAATAACATACAAGCGATATTAATTAAAGCTGAAAAATAAAAATTGAAAATTATTATTGACAAAAATTGAAAAATAAAAATTGAAAGAATCCAAACCAAGTTATGTAACGACGTTTCGATTATTAGTATCCACAAAGGATGATGTTTTACCCTGCAGTGACACAATTATTGGTAGTAAAAATTTGGACAATTTCTGAGATATACAGATGTTTCCCATTGAATGTCGGTCCTCTTTACAAATACGTCTAAGGGAGGCAATTCGTTGTGAACTTCCTTCTCCATTATGTCTAGTTCTAGGAAAATGTCTAGTTCTGCATTCCGATGGTTCCATATAATGAAGGTGCCGTCTACGTATCTCAACCACACTCGGGGCTTCTTGTGGGCTTCTTCTATAGCTCAGAAATTGACTAGATTTTTGCTAGCAATAATTGAACCACTGCAGGGTGAAACATCATATTTTGTGAAAAAGTCAAGGCATTTCGTTGAACGACTAAGGATAATCGAAGTCAAAGAGCAGGATCAACTGATCAGTTTCGACGTGGCAAGCCTATATATATATGTATATATATGTATGTAGTGGTTTGAAACTCTGGCCATTGAAGAAGCCCACAAGAAGCCCCGAGTCTGGTTGAGATACGTAGACGACACCTTTATAATATGGAACCATAGGAATGCAGAACTAGACACTATCCTGAAGCACATCAACAACGTGAGTCCATCACTTTCACAATAGAGAAGGAAGTCCACAACGAATTGCTTTTCTTGTACGTATTGGTAAAGAGGACCGACATTAAATGAGAAACATCTGTATATCGAAAACCCACTCATCCAGGACAGTATCTGAACCAGAAATCCAACCACCACCAATCGATTAAGAGAGGAATCATCAAGACTCTACTAGACCGTGCTTTTGGGATCTGTGATACAAAGAAAGGTCTCGAAAAGGAACTAGACATCATAAAAAAGGACCTACAACGGAATGGTTACTCTAGAGTGATGGTAGAACAGGCCTTAAATAGAAGACAGCAAGAACTCTACAAGGAAGAGAAGGTGCACAACCAATACTTGTACTTCCCTACATCAAAGGATTATTGGAAAGGATAAAAAGATTCGGTCCAAGTACAACATCGGGACCTGCTTCAGATCTGGGAACACTATCCGTGGCAGCCTTACAAAAACCAGACCACCAAACGTGGACTGCGATTCCAAGAATTGCATTTACCGGGTACCCTGCAAGTGCGGAGAATCATACATCGGTGAAACTAACACGCCATTGAAAGTTCGCATTACTCAGCACAAGAAACACATCGAGGAGAAACCAGTAAATCTGAAATAGCAGAGCATGTTTCGAGTCATCAACATAACATCAAGTAGGCTCAAGTTGAAATCATCCACAAAAAGGAACACTGGTTTAGGAGAAAATTTAAAGAAGCCGCGTATATTTTATCCAACAACGCATTTAGTCAAGCTAGCGTGGAGATACGTAACATATGGAAACCTCTTGTGAAGTGAAGAACGACCAATTCCCTCAAACGGTCATCTTCCAATGAAGTGGAAGAAGTGGAGATTAGTCAGATTCTGGAGAAATAAGTCCAGTTATCACCGGAAGGCGATTGTGGATACTAACAATAGAAACGTTTTGACATAACTTGGTTTGAAAACTTTTTTTTTTTTATTTTTTGTTAATATTTTTTTATTTTTATTTTTCAGATTTTATTAATATTTCAAGTTTCATTATCATTGTTTGTTGCTTGTTTCTTGATTCATAAAAATCAACCCTGAGTAACAGTTACCTAATTTCCTTGAATATGTTCAAATGTTCACCCATAATGGAATCGAATAGAGCCTTGAAAAATTTTGAGGTATAGTAGTTGATTCCGTTACGGCTTCTTGAGACCCTATGTTAATATAGAACGGCAGATAGGTAGGTAGGTCTGAAGTGAGTGGGTCTATTCGACCATATACCGCAACCCATAAGGGTTTATTGTGGCTAACACCTATTCACACTCGGCCAAATAAACCCAGCTTCCTAACGAAGCTGATTAGTTTGTATGATGAGTGGTCTTTCAGGTCAGACGGATCTGCCGAACTCAGAGAACCTGATTCGGTCCCCAGCGGGGCAGGCACAGAGTATATGCTCTGCAGTTTCATCATTTTCCAGAGGCGACACACACTGTCTTCCGACAGTCCAAGTTTCTGCATGTGATGATTCAAATGACAGTCACGTGTAAGAAGCCCTGATAGACATCGTAGTTCATCTCTACTGTAGTCCAACAACTGTTTGGAATCAAGCTTCCAAGGGTGAATAAACACCTTGGAGTGAGCCAATCCTGGAAGATTCTGGCAGAAGTCCATAACTCTTCTTGCCGTCCAGGTGTTAAGTGTTTGTTTGGCAAAGCCCAAAGCGATGCCAATGACAGGTTCTGGCCCAATGATGCCGCTTGCAGTACCCTCCTCTGCGAGAGACAGATTCATTGCCTTCCATGCTAGTATGGCCAGGAATCTAGACCAGAGACAGTCTATTTAGTCTTCCTACCGTTCTTAATAGTATATTATTTTGACGAACTTAGTTCCCTTTGAAAATCACTTTGTGACAGTGACAATAGTAACTGTCATTCATTTGAAAACTGCTGCTCAATGCTGATAAGGACGTATCGAGGAATTATGTTTTCCAATATCGGTATAGGATGAAAATAATTGTATAGTTGAAAATAAGATGCGGTTTTGAGAACCCCTTTTACCTGAATATGTTGTGGATTTTTCAAGTTTCGGAAAATTTCATCACATTATTTCTGCAACATCAGAAATTATGGAATCAATGTTCGCAGAATCAAATACCTCTACTGAGATAATAATTCATTTCACCGATATCTGCAAACAAATTGTCTTTTTATTTTGACACTAACTGAAATAAAAGTCAGCGCAACAACCAACCTAACCCAACCTCTCTCGTTGATGGGAAAAATATCAGAACTCAAAAATTTTGTTGTCTTGCGGTTTAATTGAAATTTGATAGACACCCAAGTGGCAGATATTTACTTAACTAGAAAACACCATACCATGGAAAACACAATTATTCCAGTTTTAAAAGAATAGGTTACATTATCAATTCTATAACAGGTAATCATTGGAATGTTTTTTCTCCAGTCTGACAACTTTATCAATAAAGTCACCAGATAACCAAAATCATCCTAGATATTGACAACATACTTCCATCTCTATTACATGCCTTTTAATGAAGTATCAAAATATCAAAGTTTATGTGAATCGCTATATTCCATATTAATTTCCTCATCAAATTCCCTCTAGGTCTGCCTCGAACTTTGGCGAAAACTTCCGCAACAAGACTCACGATGGTAAGATTTACACCAGCGTAGCTACAATTCTCGTAAGCCTTTATTAAAATTGAACTGGAGAAGGAAATTGATACTAATTTTACTTCGAAATAAGTTCTTAGTTGAGTTGATGAAGTTGTTCCGTGTTTCTGCCACGAAATAAGCAAATACAGTTTGAACTCAAAATGAGGAAAAACTCCATTGGAGCTGTTTGTTCTTCAGATATTCTGTGAAATTTTTGAAACTGAACAGGAATAGCTCAGAAAGGGTATGAAGGAATACTATTTCGTGTGGAGATTCACAGAGAAGGAACAGTGCAATAACTTTTATTTCATTTTGCCCAGTAAATAAACTTAGCCTTTACTGATGAAGGTAATCATTTACTGACGATGACTATTCCATTCATACCTGAACTTCATAATATAATTCATATCTGTTAGTTGGTGTCCATATAATATTGCAAACCATTATTTTGGATCAAAAAACGAAAAGTGATCAAACTATATGAAATTTCTAGTACTACACAGACAAAAGTTTTCAGTTACTGAGTGTCTTCAGCATATATTTTTGAATGAATGTATTTACGCTTATGAATGCTAAAATCACTTAACACTCATTCATCTCTGTTTATCCTGCTGGTGAGTCATAGGAAGCTGAAATTTGGTGCTTCTTAGGTCTTAGATGCGCACTAGAAAAGGGTTTTCAAATATTTCAGGTGAAGCGCCCCCCGTGGGGGTGAAATTGAAAATTAAATTTTCACAACTGTTTTTCTGTACCGCTATATTATCGGAGGCTGGAATTTTATATATAGATTTGTTTTATGTTGTCATGTCATGTTTTCTGTTTTATGTTTATGTCATCACTGTTTCCCTGTACTTTCGAAGGCTGAAATTTTGTTTGTAGGTTCATTTTATCTTGAAGATGTGCAACAATGAATGATTTTCGAATAGTTCTACGGAAGCACCAGCCGCGAAGAAGAAGGTGCATTTATAAAATAAACTTAAGTTTTCATCAATGTTTCTCAGTACCAGTAGTTTCGGAGGCTAAAATTTTGTATGTAGGTCCACTTTATGTTAACTATTTATGTGCAATAAAACAGGATTCTTCAATAATCCAACTGGGGCGCCTTCACTGGGGATAAAAAGAGTGCATATTATAAAGTGCAAGATTTACATATAAATCACCTATAAAATGACATATTCATAACTGTTTCTTCATACTCCTATAATTTTGGAGACTGAAGTTTTCCATCTAGGTTTGTTTTGTACTGGAGATGTGCAACGAGACAGGATTTTGCAATATTTCAACTGGAGCTTCTCCACTGGCGATGAAGAAAATGCATTTACATATGAAAATAACCTGTTCATCACTGTTTCTCCGTATCACTATGATTTCGGAGGCTGTAATTTTTTATCTACGTTCGTTTTATGTTTGAGATGTGCAACAAGAAACGAGTTTTCAATATTTCAACTGGAGCGCCGCCACTGGCGATAAAAAAATGCATTTACATATGAAAATCACCTATTCATCACTGTTTCTTCGTATCAATATAATTTCGGAGGCTGAAATTTTGTATCTAGGTTTGTTTTATATTATAGATGTGCAACAGGAAATGAGTTTTCAATATTCCAACTAGAGCGCCTACACTGGGGAAGAAAAGAGTGCATTTACATATGAAAATCACAGTTTCATCGCTGAGCTCAAAAAATACAATTTTCTTCTTCAAAATTTTCATTTATTCGTTATGCCTGCTGTATGGCTTTTTCCTGAATAGTTTTTTTTTCTTATTGAAGCCGTTTTTCCATGCCCTTTCATAATTATGAAGGACCTGTATGAGTTGCGGATGTTCCAGCAACTTATAAGTGTATTTTCGAAGGTGACACCTGCAATAATTTCCGTCGTTTTGAACTACATAATGGCTATTTTTAATATTTTCTCAATTTCTTGGCGTATTTGAGCTTCTTTGTCATTAAGAATGTATGATCTAAATTATTGACTTCTTGGTCGTTTTTCTGAGATTTTGCAAAAAAAGTCCTGTCAACTCAGTCAGACGTTTTTGCATAGTATGTTTGTGTAGACTCTGTAGGTTACTTTACCATGAATCCCTTTTTTAGTACCGATACAAATCTTAAGATGGCACTGTAAATTTGTTCTTTGATTTTATGTCACGGACCCACATACATTCTTGTGGTTTGTGATGTATGTCAAAAATAAGAAGAAGACGAACATGTGCATAATATATAAAAGATGGTCATGTGACTCATGTTACTTATTTCGTTATTTTTATTGTTTTACAATGATTTACCACAGCAAATGTTGCGTTCCTTATTGCAAAAGTATATCTAGTGAAAGGCATGCGTTCCCTAATCCATATAAAGATATAAATAGGTTCAAGAAATGGATACTGGTAATTAATAACTTGGAATTGATGGAAATGGACCCAAAAGAAGTTTACGGTTCTAGAAGACTGTGTGATAGTCATTTTGAGGCAAAATACATTTCTACTTGGTCTCACAAGTTATTTGGGAACGCTGTTCCAACTCTGAATCTTCCTGGTGTGTAAAAATTTTAATTCGTGAAACTTGAATGAAACAGACTTTTTTATAGGTTCAACAGGCCCAAATGATGTATGTGATACTCCAGCAACATCTAAGTCTTCAAATAGTTCTGCTAACGAAAGTACTCAATTCAATGAGTTAGTTATTGAGATACTCGAATTCAACGAATCTTCTCGCTGTATCGAAGGTAATGAATATAAACATACAGACATATATCGAATTCTTTTGGTAGAACTCGAGCAAAGTCACTGTACTACTCTCTTTTTTTCAACACTCTACATTTTGAAGGATAGAGATATATGAGTTATGTCAAAAATTTCATATTCATATTGGCAAAAATTGATGCGTGAAATCTGAGTTCATTGGATGATAGCTCTTGATATGAAATTAGCGCATAGCCGTAGTGCACCTTTTTCACCTTAATAGAATTACTTTAATGTAGTTTTAGTATAACATTAGCGTTATATCATTATTTTTGAATTAACAAAATTTGATCTCTTTTTTCAGTAATGCAGGCAGTGCACTATTGTCATCATATCAGTTACTGATATCAACTGGGATTGCAAAGCATACAATGACACCAAAAAAGAAAAAAATGTATGCAGCACTGCAACAATTGTATACAGATACAAATGTAATTGAATTACAAGCCAATAAAATTCGTTTGAACAGAGTAAAGAAAAGGAATTCTAAGCAACCTGAACATATAATCACACAAAATGTTCAATGTTGAAATGAAAAAGTCTATAATAATTCAGCTGTTTTTTTAAACATTATTGCCCTGCAACATAAAGCAGTGATTAAGAATTTGTTCTAACTATAATTTTTACATTGTTTTTGAAAATCTCAGCGTATTGTTTGAAGTCCACACAACACTCAAAATAAAGTTTAGTTTGAGAATCTAAACAATACGCTGAAATTTCCCAAAAAACATTTGAATAAAATGAATATTCCAACTATATACAACATTTGAATATCCCGCGTCCGTCACAATGGTACTGATACAAATTTTCAGATGGCGCTTTTTTTCTGTCTCTGTTGTTTAGCATTGCCGTGAACCGTCTAGGTTATATCATTGTCTAAGGACAATGGCACTCCTCAGGAGTGACAGATGATGACAGTACGACCAGCTGTCGAAAGCGCTCGCAGATAATTAATAGAAGATATAAAGCTTCAGAATTTTGTAAAATAATTACTCTTTACCGATATATAAATGGTGAAAATTTACTGGTAAAATTGGTAAGAATGAGGAAACTAATGAAATTTAAAAAAAGAAGATGTACATTCCACATTTTGATGTCATACTGAATAACAGAAAACTTGGAAAATATGATTTTTATAGAATACTATACTTAAAAGGTTTAGAAAATATTACAGAGGTAAGAGGTGAAAATAGATTTCGATCGATTGGTCAGTCTTTTTATTGAAACTATTGCCTTCTTTTTGAATTTTACACTAAAATGGTTTTTTTGGGGAGAGGTTTCGGATTTCAACTCTCTAATTGATTCGGGCGTTACTTGATGAAGATCCATTAGTAATTTCAAAATCACTTTCATCTGACATTGAATTACACATTCAGTTTGTACTCCCAAACATTCGTTACAGAATTGATACAGATATCATTCACAGGATTGCTAAACAATATAGTATATGAAAGATGCAACATTTTACTCATAAGGAACACTGTCATCCTCAAAGCCGGACATCAGAGTTTTTTCTTTCGCGTAATTCAATGTTTCATATGAAAGTAGCTGTTTAGAGAGGCATTTTTTCCAGTTTATGACTGCAAGTTACTTCTTTGGATGATCTAAACAGTTTATTTTGAAATTAGTTTCTTCTCTTTTCCCAAAAAATATACCTCTTTCAATAATAATAATAATTGTAATTCCTGGCGCAACAGGAAGAAATTCCAAAAATCCACGGCTTTCAAACTCGAAGAGAAGTGACACTGAAAACGTCAGCCGTGAAAGTCTAAACCATTTTGTTAAACTGGAATGATTAATCACCAGCATGAATTTTTTCATGTCTTTTCAAATTACTATTTCGAAAGAATGATTTAGAGCAGATTTCACATTGAAATGGTTTTTCACCAATGTGAATATTTTCATGAGCTTTCAAATTACCTCTTTGGATGAATGATTTAGAGCAGATTTTACACTGAAATGGTTTCTCGCCAATGTGAATTTTTTCATGACTTTTCAAATCAGAACTTCGAATGAATGATTTAGAGCAGATTTCGCAACGAAATGGTTTATCGCCAGTATGAACTTTTTCGTGCCTGTTCAAATCGTTAATTTGAATATATGATTTAGAGCAAATGTTACATTGAAAGGGTTTTACACTGGAATGAATTTTTTTATGCCTATTCAAGCCAGATTTACGAGTGAATGATTTAGAGCATATTTTACACTGAAAAGTTATTTCTCTAGTATGCATTTTTTCATGGATCTTTAAAGTGTGTTTCTTTTCAACAGATTTCGCATTAGTTCTTCCATTCAAATTCGTCGAGATAATTTTTTCTTCAGTCCCTCTAATCGAATTTAAATAGTATCCTGAACTGATTATTTCATTAGTCTCCTCTGTTTTATGTAGCTTTTCGACTTTTATTTCACATGATAACTTATTTTTAAGAATAACCTCCTCTTCTTTACCAACGAACGTTTCTTCCTGAGTTTTGAAAAGAATCATTTTTGTATCTGTAAAAAAAATACTAGTTATGTGAAACTTTTTACACAACATCACTGCACGTTTACATTTATAACAGGTCAAAAAAAACATTTTTTGTGGTTGGAATACCTTGAAAACTAACATATACATAAATTTTTTCAAGAAATATTATTAAATTTCAACAAAATTTCAGAATGTATTTATCCAAATTGTTACAATAACTTCCTCAGACGTGTTCATACCTCTATTACCTTGACCCCTGTTTCAATCATCAAATGAACTAACCTAAAAAGTCAAAAACTGATAGATTAACCAAAATATGAATCAATCAATCATCTATGTTACGGAAACATATTGTGTTTACATGAATGCAATTTGTTTTTATGGAGTAGCGAGTTTTTGCATTAAGTTATTGTAAGTTAATTTATAAATTCCACTTCATACTAAAATAAATGTTACCTGAGTCGAAGCTAGGTTGCTTTAAATTCCGAGTCATTTCTTCATCTTTCATTGCATTGGACCCATTCTGGCCTTGACAGATACAACAAGATTTCCAACTATCAGGATTGAAAAAATCAGATGGAATAAGCAAGCTTCCTCCACACACCTCACAACTTGGACCTCCCTCTTCTTCTTCCAGACAGTTTTCAGATTTCAGATCATGATGAACAATATCAATTCCATCTTCACTTTTGATCTGTCCTGGCTCAAATTCATTTTTTGAGATAATTGCTTGGATTGCATCACATTTTTCTTCAGAGATGTTACTATCTTTTTCATTATCAGCAGATTCCACCTCCTGTTTAATTAACTTTCCATATTCACCAGTAGCCATTAACTAGTGAAAAGTTGAAGAAGTGAATTTGTGTTCAAATATTAATTTTCCATTTTTCAGTAGTTATTAATGTTTTGATAATTTCCCATTATCAAATAGACCTTCTTCTCCTTCCTCTTCATTTATTGGCTTTAGCAACTAAGGCTATCCGGCTAGTGGTGACAAAATTAATTTTCATTTTTTCTTTGAAATGAAAACCACTTCGTCGACTCTTTTGAAATCCAGCCTGGTTACTTTTCCTGGTTATAGTTTTTTCACTTCATTATATCATTCAAATGATACTTCATTTTGGATTAATCTTTATTTTTAGCTCTCACGACATCTACGTGCCATCTTTGAGTCGTAAACGGTACAATCATTGCCTGTCGCGATCAGTGACGAAGTCAGGGTTAAAAATAATTAAAATACTGAAATGTTTATAAAAATAAGGGGTTGGGGGAGTACAAGTACTGGCCACCACAACCAGTACTTGTACTTCCCTACATCAGAGGATTATCGGAAAGGATAAAAAGGATTGGGTCCAAGTATAACATCAGGACCTGCTTCAGATCTGGAAACACTATCCGTAGCAGCCTTACAAAAACCAGGACACCAAACGCGGATTGCGAATCCAAGAATTGCTTTTACCGGGTACCCTGCGAGTGCGAAGGATCATACATCGGGGA
>WOGN01007993.1:0-11530 GCA_015342105.1 Leptinotarsa texana | reverse complement strand
ATCTGTAACAATCATTACCGCAATTTCGTCCTAGATTTGAAATGAAGTTTAAGCAAAAAATTTTTGCTAAAACGATAAATGGACATATCCTGTATATGACGGTTTATTTTATGAGCCTGCAATATTACAAATTACACAACTATGGTATTAACAATGGTCATTTTTTTAAAGAGTAAAATGAATTTCAAAATTTTTGGTGCGAAGTTATTTATACTTTTTGTTGACACCAAAAATTGCTCAAAATTATAAAGTAGTGTAACAAGAACATAATACTCAATAATATCAAATCACAAAATAACAGAATGAGGTGGGTATTTTGGAGAATTATTTTGGTCAAGAAAATCATCAGAAAATACCTGTTTTATTTTGATATTTTGTGATTTGATATTATTTCATATCAAGCTCTTGTTACAATACTGTATAATTTTGAGTAATTTTCGGTGCTAACAAAAAATAAAAATAACTCTGCCCCAAAAACTTTGAAAATTATTTTACTCTTCAAAAAAATTTACCATGGTTATAGCACAGTTGTGTAATTCGTAATATAACATAATATTACTGGAGTTTTTCCCCAACACCAAATCATTATTTTTAACACCTCGACACGTGTTTCCATCACCAAGTGATCATCTTCAAAAAGAAAGATTAAAACTAACGCCAGTATTTATGCTATATAGATATCCCATCCAGGTGTACCACCCATACATGTATACCAACCTAAATTAATTTTACAATTTTTCCTTATCTATTATTTTACAATATATATTCAACTGTTGAAGATGTATATAAAATAATTTCCAACTATATAAAATTAATTTCACAATATTGCCTAAGTTTATTTTTGCAATACGTCCTTTGTAGTAATCAGTAAACTCGACAACATTATTTTAACAAGCTATATAGTATGCTCTTTGGTATAGGTACGTCATCGTTATTCATAATATTATTGTGTTTACTCATTTTTACACTCTCATAGGCATCTAGTTGCCTGTTGTTGTTAACTTGTCTAACTAATCTTAATGAACTGAAGTCTATGGAATGGCTTTGTTGGAAAATATGATGGGCGAATGCTGATTTTCAGGTCTTCCATAATTTAAGCTATGTGTTCCTTATATCTTACTTCAATAGATCTTTTTGTCTGTCCATAATATTTTGAATCGCAGTCCTTACATTCGATTTCGTAACTTCCCAAAAGGCTCTGTACACTATGACTTGTTTTAAAAACCACCTTCTTACCTAGTTCCTTAAAAATTTTTCCAAAGTTCCTTGTATATTGGTGGTATGGAACTGAGATGTATTTATCTTGGTTTTTGTCCTTTCTGAAAGTAGAGATTTCATCCATTCTTAACCCAAAAAAAACTCCAGTAATATTCATTACTACACCAAAGGTTCCAAACAGTGCTCATGAGTACGTAATATTACATGATTTTGAAATAAATCGTCGTATACAGGATGCTGTCTATGTATCGTTTTAGCAAAGTTTTTTTCGTAGTTATCACTTACAATAATTGGATAAAAGAAAAAGAATGAAACTTCGATTAGATGGCCATGACTTCAAATGTAGATGTATTTTTTAATGCTGAACAACTTTTTCAAACAACATTTCCCAAAATTTTTCAAAATAAGAGTATTTTACTCTTGTCACAAAATCGAATATTTGAAGGTTCCTCATATATTACGTTTGTTTTACTTTATTTTATTGATGCATGTTTAGTTTTAGGGGATGCACAAACTCTCATCATGAATAACAATTTGTGGAAAAACCCTTAATAAATAAGTTTCCCATATTATGCATACTTTGGGGATCACACTGTATATAGCATAGACAGTAAGCTCTTGTTACTCTTGAAAGTAGCAACGACAAGTATCTGCGTAATTCATACTGAACACTGTTTTCAAGATAAGTTTTTTTAAACTAATTTCTTTCATAAAATAATTTTCAACAGGTTTTAATCGTTCAAACATCATCTTTTCTAACTTTCGTAATAGAAAATATATCTGCATGAAAAAACTCATTTACAGCATATAATTCAATGTCTTCAATTTCTTCAATTCCTAACTGAGGATCAGTAAATATTTATTCGTATTTGAAGGGAATATTCAGTAAGATGTTTAAAAGATGGTTGAGTCGATTGTTCAACACTCAAAATTAACCCGAAATGGAAATATAAGTGATGTGTAGAAACTGTTTCTATTTACTATATTTCGTTAAATATAATTTAGGTCGATTGGCTTGAAATAATAAATAAAATTGAACTTTATCACATTATCAACTCTGAGGAATCCAATTTCTGTCAAGAGTCACTCCAATTTCAATCCATTCACGTCACAATTGACAGATCAACCCGAGATATCTAAAACCAGCTGATGATCTGGAAACTTCCCTGCCACATACCCGTCTGAAATTCCTGCGTGGCATCCGGCAACACCGCAAAGTCCTCGGAACAGGTTGTACTTGTTGAGGCAAAAGCTCTTTCATAAGCGTTCATAGTGGGGGGGATTCCACTACCAAAATCTAGTCCTGAGAACGGCTGACATTAACCGATCGTCGAGTACACGCTCAGCTCTCGTACATACAACAACTACACAACTAACCTCCAAAGCACGAGAGTCACACCGGAAGTAACATTGATGAATCCAAGTACATTGCCTTTGTGATTTTTTTTGTTTGAGTAGTGCGTTAAGTGTGTGTGGTCCAGGCTTTGCAGGTTATTCGAGCAGGGAGAACATGGACTTGTACTGTTGCGAAATTGCTGAAAATGAGAATACGGCGTACGACGATCCCACTTTGCTGCAAGATAGAGTTCTCAGGGTCCTGCTCAAGACCGAGGATAGGTACGTCCTGCCGTATTCGGCCACACTTTCCACACAAAAGGAAGTCACTGTGGAAATGCGAAAAATAGTGGCGGAGTGGATGATGGAGGTAAGATTCCCCAGAATCCCGTTTACCCGGTAGGCAAAGCTGAACGGAAGTATTTATAAAAATAGAGTTGTTGAATTCAAAACACCCCTGAAGGGTATAAATCGGAGATAGGTCGTTGCCTGCAACAGCCAGATGTTTCCAGGCCGCTGTGACTTTTCTGGGCTATAAAAGGAATGACGGCAGGCTGGATTTTATTAGAAACTCGGTGTAAACGCTCCACATTTTATGCGCGCTAGATTATTTAAAATTTAAATCCCCCATTATGCATGTTGTTTGTATAAGTAATTCGGCAAAACCATGCCGGTGCCATAATAAGTGACACGTAGCTACCCGAGCGCGTTCAATAATAATGATGATTGCCAAAAAGCGTTTAAATGTCCCGTCATCACCGTGTGATAAAATTTTCAAGCCGGGCATTTAAATGCTTCTAGAGGTCAACATCCTGGCACAGCTGACTGCCAATCCTGTCACAGCTGTAGAAAAGAGGTTTTCGTGGATTTTGTTAACTTAACACTTAGCAACAAATCGGCATTATAATATTGTTAGAGCGATGGCCTTTTAATGTCCTTGAATGGTGACGTCACGGTTTTCTACTGTTACCGGAAAGGGCCTCCCATTTTTTAAATGCTAATTCCGTCGAATTGTAGGTGTTACATTTGAGTGGGCAAGCGATTTGATGTCTGGGTTTTAAACATTTAAAGCGCCTTTATCGGTTTTAGTGCGATATTTAAACACATCTAGTTAGCGAGTTGTACAAGGTTGTTCTCGAAACTACTGCAGACACGTTCGAAGTGATTACTCCGAATAATCAGTACAGTCAAAGGTCGGATAATTGCCGATTCTGAAATTTTCTTGCAATTTGATGGCGCCTATTCGAAAATGCGAGTTAACAGGAGTACAGAAAGAATAACAACCATTGAATATGTTTCGAAACCATTTGTTTCGATTCTGTTTCAGATAAGTGACGTAATCTTGTCAGATTTTTTCCCGAGAGAAATGAGGGAGACTCCCATAAGACAGTTAAGTTTCTATCTTCGTCTATGCTGGGTCCTCACATTGAGGCCAGTTTTGTCATGCTAATCAGCATTATATGTGAGCAAATTTGAAATATTTTGAAAATATGGTAATCTGTTCCGAAAACATGTTTCCTCAACTATGTGGAAAACGACTTGAGATATACGACAAATTGAAAACGGGTTCGTTACGGTTCATCCATCCCCACTCAAATATAACAGAGCTGTCATCAACATGATTGGTTCAAGTTCCTCTATCTTCGTCTACATTGAATGAATTGGTTCAAATTCAAAAAACTGGTTTTGTTTCACAGTAGCTCTCACTCCAATTGAGTTGGTTGTATATATTCTTCTTCTATGATTTGACAATGATGTCAAATCAGAAAAAGATATGATGCAGTAATCTTCTGCACTTCTGAGATGTTTTTGATAATCGATGTTTCTTCGACACACAAACTTATTTAGTGATTCTTTTGAAAAACTAAATCACTGTCACATATTATCACATCTGGTAGAAAACCTTGAATTTTCAATCCATTACTTCAATGTTTTTTCCCAAGTAAAGTTATCTTGGATTATTTTGGAATGGATTTTTTTAAATATTCGTGTTATCCGAATAAAATGAATTTTATACCAATTTTGTACTCGAAATTTTGAAGTATCCACTTCAAACGTTTATTCAAAGTTTTCTACAAAGAAAATGTTTTTCTGAAATTAATTAGATTTTCACTCATTTTACAACTAATTTTCCACAGGGGTCCTATTTTAGACCGTTTCTCTTCAATTTCTCATTGGTATAATATGAGAAGCTTCCATATAAAAACTGACAGTTTTTAATATTTTCAGTATTCAAAGATGACATTAGTCGTATACTAAACATTAATGATCATCAATCACATTGTTCACTGTGAATCTGGCGTTGAATCTGGTCATTATTACGCATTGATCAAAGACGAAACGGGCTGGTTTAAGTTTGACTATAGTCCTGTCACTGAATATTCTATCAATATCTTGAACATATTGAAGCCTCTAGAGACACCCTACAGAGAGGCCATTGGTAGATCAAGATCCTAAGATGATGTGGTGCTGCAGTGTTTTCTGGGTTTTCCTGCAGCTGAAAAAGAAAATGCGCCATTGGAATCAATGAAGTCACGCCAATTAACTTTTTTGTTGTTCCATAATTTCATGATTTTTTATTACTTTCTTCTCCACTACTACAATATATTCATTTATAAACCTTAAATAACGTCACAAAACTAGGCCCCTATTTTGAGGTCTTGTTTTCAAATATTCTGTAACGGTATAACGCGATCAAAAAATCTTTTTTTCTTTTTTTGACTTAAAGTTTTACATACATTCATTTAATAATTGTCAATTTCTGAATGACAGAATTGAAGAGATTAGAAAATCCCCCACTTCAATGATGTTTTATAATACGTACATTATTTCTATTTATTTTTTTACACACTGATGACATTCCACAAAAGTAATCCAAAACAAATATTGCACGATTGTGCAATACTTCGAAAAATAATGTGCCCTACTTTGAACTAAAGTTTGTTTTAAAATAGTTTTCTTTCGTAATACCAATAAATAGTCATATTTACGGGACACAAGTTATTTCTAGAACAACTGGCACAAAATCATACCACAATAATCTACTAGAGTAAATTTATTGGTTCGATATTAATTCAGAAGGTCAGGTTCAGTAAATGTACATTTGAAATACGTCTAATTTTCAAACAATTATCCATTTTACTCTTTCTTGGCAAACTATTGTCTATGATCAGTTCTCTTTCTGATATCATAACTTGATTTTTTGCCAGAATTTTAATTTGTAAAAAATACATTATATCACCCTTCAGTGGAAATATTTAGTTGGAAGAGTAGTTTCAATTATTGAGTAACAGATTTTGCTTTGTTTCCAAAAACCACTCTTTTAATTTACAACAAAGATAGTTTCAAAATGAAATACTGAGAATGTTCTCCAATTCGCCTAATTTCGAAATCCTCCCTAATTTCTGAAATCTTCACCGAGTTATTCGCCTGTTTTTTCTCTATATATCAATACCTTGGGCTCTATAAGTCTAAAGGAGTTGAACCCGGTGATCTTGGAGGCCATTCAAATGATTTTCAACCACTGTTAGAGTGGAAGAAAATAATGAGGCCAATTGCGGTCCTGCTGTAAATAATGAACCTAAATTGCTTTCTGCATTATTTCAAATTCCTATTTCACACGCATGTTAGCAAGAAATATACGAATTGATGTGAGGTTGACTACTTGTGAGCTATATCTTCATTTAATTACTGAACCAATGTTAGAAAACTTTTCAACTTGAATCAGCGACTTACATCACGATCTAGATTCATTTTCTTAAATAAGAAAACCACTTTTCTGCCAATTCATTCTGAAGAATGAACTACTATTGCATTTTGGGGTAATTTTTCGTGTTACTTCCTGGAAGGAATTCAAACTGACAATTATCATCTGCATGTTCAATGCTGTTACTGAAAATACGTTACAGAATTCTAAAAAGTTACCGACAGTTTCCAATGTACTCTTTGACATTATTCAAAAACCAAAGACTTCGCCGAAACAATTGTCCTTAAGTCTCTGAAAATACAAAGGACAATCTACCGACTTCAAAGCCTTGAATTCTCGTTATGCAAATTCTTCCGTTCAGCGGTGCTAGACTAATAGCTCCTGGCAAAACCGTTGCGATGAGAGAAACCATCCTTTTATTTAATTCCTTAATAATTGTTTCTTAATAACACACTGTTTTTCTTTCCAGGTATGTGAAGAGCAAAAGTGTCAGGACGAAGTTTTTTCGCTAGCAATGAACTATATGGATAGATTTTTAATGTGTTGTTCGATAATGAAGAACCAATTACAGTTATTAGGTACGGCGTGTATGTTGATAGCATCGAAGTTGAGAGAATCAAGACCTTTAGCTGGAGAAACTTTAGTGTATTATACAGACCACAGTGTTACAAAACAACAGCTTTCGGTAAGTGTAATACTCATTTGTAATAACCCCCCACTATAGTTTTCTAAATAATAGATATGATTGAAATTGGACTTTGCCAATGATATTTTTTGGAAAAAGTATGTTAATTCCATTTCAGTTATCAATATCTCAAGAAATAGTAGAGCAGCTATCAAATTTATTCTTTTCTAGCAAAACTTTTTCTAAAAAAATATGCTCTATCGACTTTAGCTGAAGATAATTCAACTACGAATACATAAAGATCGATGTACTAGCGGTTCGCATGGCTCCGTATAAAATTCCCTCACACAGAAGTATGTTCGAACAACTATCAATTCAAATTATGAAATACGATAAGTACCCATCTACCTGAAGGCAACAAAAATGCGATCTTGACCATGGAATGACTCACTACGTGGCATAGAATAGAATAAGAATAGAATAGATATTTATTTCACTACGGTATATAAAGGTACATTAGTAGTAAGTTGGTGGTATAGCATATAGATGAACATCATAACTGAACATAAAACAGTAACAGTGAATTATAGAGAAAAAGCATTATCGAATAAAATATACAGAAACGTTATTGAATAAAATATACATACAATTTCACAAAGTAAATATAAAATAATAAACATAGTATATTATAAAAATTCTTCAAGCGCTGATGTTGTGGCAATATATTCATTCGTACTATAAAAACTTTGTTCCATTAGACAGTCCTTGACTCAAGTCGAGTGCAAACTTTCTTCATCAAGCGTATCGTATCGATTCGTGTGGTCGCTAGAATTTATTTCATCGTATTCCAGCCAATTTACACAAAAACATTGATGACTTATACACATAAACTTTTCTCCAGAATAATTTCGGTGGAAAGTATAAAAATCCGTTCTGTGTTTTTGAATTCATCTCATTCAGACAGACAGACAGAAGACTCGGCGGGGACTTCATTTTATGAAATGTAGTGATACTACTTGACTGGGAAAATAGCTTTACAGACGGTTCTTCATAATTTCGTCTTGATGCAGAGTTCTTGTTTTTCAATAATAGTATTATTGTGTGAAAGCTATTTTCCGGGTTTTTTGGCAGAGATCCTCTGGTTTTTCATGCTTGACGTTTCATTTATTAACTGCTCCCTATATACTATTCAATAGTACATAGAGAGGTAATAGAAATTCATAAACATAGGGATAAATTCAGTACAAAAAATAGAGGCAATGTCCTTAATGGTACACAAACAAGGCATAAAAACCTGTAGACCAATGCCAAAAAAAGACGGAAAATATCTTTTACATAGTTATTTCCAGTCGTGAACGTTCTCTTTCTTTAATAAGAGTATTATTGTTGCTAGAACGTGAATTGACAAGTAATCATAGGAAGTGCAAAAAGGCCATATTTTTTATTATTTGTTTTCCGTAAATTTCGGATTTAAACTTGAATTTTAGGCTATCATCTAGAAATGTTGACTTGAATCTCAAATATCTTCTTTAAAATCGAAATTTGAACTCCCATTTCAAAATTATGATTTTATTTTGGAATTTTTGACTCTAATCTCCAAATTTCGAAATCGAAATTAATAGTTCGAACTAGAAAGTAAAAATTTCGACTTTTTGAGTTGGAATTGCCAAGAAATAATTAATGAAAATATCTGTTTTTCTGCCTTTCCGTAAATATCTGTTGTTTCATTTCCCTGAAAATTTTAAAATCACTGAGTCTAATTTTGATTGATTTTCCGAGCAAAACCCAGTTGAATAGTCAAATTTCAATTATATCTATTAGCGAAGGAATACTTGATTTATGATATATGCTATAATATGGGGATTTTCATATAATATTGTATTGAACGATATTTTGTGTAATTTTCTGACATTCAGTAACAACTGTTTGGACAATAAACCTAGCGGAGAAGTATATATGCAACGGCACTACCATAATTAGGTAATAAAGCCGTTAGTCATCACGGGACGGAATTTGTGTGACGACCCCTATGAAAGGCAGTTTTCATAAAACACACCCTCGCGTCTGGGAGTTACAGTTATTCGAACCTTTTTTTATCACTCAGATATTAGGTTATATTTGTTTCTGTCTTTCGTTTCTGTAATTGTATTCAAATTTTGACGTTCTTGTCGTTCTTTGATGCAGTTGACTTAACTTTTCTTATCATTTTCATGAAACCAACAAACTCTCATCCAATTTTCTCCTAAAATTCACTGAAATTTACTATTCTGAAAAAATCAACGAAATAATTTCAGAACAATCTTGTTACCAAATTATCGTGCTCAGTTGAAGTCAAAAATCTCAAAAGTTCTTCTTCAAACTTGAAATTTGAACTTTAATTTCAAAATTATGAATTGATTTTGGAAATTTTGACTCTAATCTCGAAATTATAAACTCTAAACATTAAGTTTGAACTCGAAAGTCAAACTTTCGATAATTGATAAAATATATGGCATTACAGCTTTTCCAATTCACCAAAAAATTAACACAACAATCTTCATGAGTATATTTATATATAATCGAAATTTCACTTTGATTCTTCATTGTTGAACAAAACCAAGTTTTTATTTTCACTCCCCGAAAAGAAACCTTCCTTACCTGAAAATTCATTGGATTTTGGGGGATTCTATCCGTATTAGTTGAGAATCCAGGGATTCCAATATGGTGGCGAAACTGTTGATTCATTTTGACAGAAAATCCATTAGGCTCAAATCTGGGGTACTTGCAAGTTACGAGTACTTTTAAGAAAAAATCGCATTCTGAACGCACCATACTCGCGTTGAGCACAAAAAATACAATATAGAACTATGTGGAATAAGTTCATTTGTAGAGATATGTTACCAAACGCATTTTTTCATTACAGGTACTTCACCAAAGTAACGAAATATCTCAGTAGATTTACATATGCATATGACAGTTGGTATTTCATTTTTGATAAATTATCAGGTTGACCTTTATCACAAGTCATATAGGCTTTTTTCAACATATATTTAATGTTCGCTAGTTTGAAAAGCTATCTTAACGGTAGTGCTTTCAAAATTCTGCACATTCCATACGATAGAGAATTCAATTCGTGCTGAAACATTCGTTAACTATTACAACGAGTCATAAAATCGAACTCATAATTCCATGTCTGCTAGCTATTTCAATATTAACAATGTTCAACTATTATCCACTGCTGTAATTGTTTTGTGTGAATGAGTTTCATGACGAAACACAAGCTAGCATTTTTACCTAATGTGATTGGACTATAAAACCGCAGCTGATTGTTGAATGAAACCCCAACGACTATGAAAGTATAATTGAATTTCCCGTGATGTCTTCAATTTCCTAGTGTGGAGGTGATAAGGCTATCGGGATTGATAATATATTTTGAGACTATCAATTTCAACAAAAGTTTTCCACGGAAGGCTGAGGTTTGATATCGTTTGCCTATAACCACGGTTGCCCACACACTTCTACAACGATACTGATAATAATGATAACTAGGTTTCAAGACGCAAACTGCGTAAAATCGATCGGTACAGGGTGATTTGCGAAAACGGATATGTTTGAATTTCACATTTCAGACTCGTTGAAATCGCCAACAAAATTTGGAAATATTCAAAAACTATTTCTGAATCCTCTTTTAATATAGAGAGACATTAGAACTAAGAAAAGTGATGGTTTTGAGAGTAGGAATTATTAGTCAGCTATAGTTTATTTTAGGGTCTCATATCGCCTAATATATGTGGAAGGGGTCACTATATTTGAGCTAGCATAACTGAAAATTAAAATTTTAATTTTCAAAATGATGTGAAGATTAGGATGAAATTTCTATTTGGCTTGAGGAACATAAATTGAGGCTCGCTTTCAATAAATGCTCAATATGAATATTTCCCTGAGACTAATTAATACTTCAAGTAATTCGATTATGTTTGATAATCCCAATGAGTATACGAAAACAACAAAATTAATATGTTTCTACATTAATAGAAATTTGTCATGGCATAAACATATTGAAAAATTCGAAAAAAGCATCTCCCCTTATTGGAATTTTTTACAGGATAAGTTAGGAACGTTATACCTATAAAATTGTTTCATTCTCATTTATTAAAATTTTCTGTTTGGGGAACAGCAAGTGAATCTAAAATCAAACCCCTAAAAACCACAAAAAAAAACGAATAGAAGTATTCATAAATTAACATATTTGAAACCAATATTAAGTCAATAAAAGGCAAACTATTGGACTTTTATTCAATCTATGAAATCAAAATGGAGAATCTGCTTCTCAAACAGATTTTCTATCGATTAAGCTTTTATTTTTCAGATTGCGTAATGTTGTATATCGAAAAGGCAGTAGAAAGTATTGAGTCCCCCACAAAAAAATATCATTCAAAGAATATAATATAATTATTTTGAAAGTGTGTATTGATATCGTTAACAATATTGTTAATACAAATTATAAAAAGTAATGGTCCAAACTGACTCCCCTGTGGTACACCTAATGTAACCACAAAAGGTTCTGACTGGTAACCGTTAACATCCACAACTTGATGCCTTCCTGTAATGTATGACGATATCCACACCATAGAAGATGCTGATCTATCCTGATCTCCACGAGTCTT
>WOGN01007991.1:0-11531 GCA_015342105.1 Leptinotarsa texana | reverse complement strand
TTGCAGGTTTTTCCGGCAGCTGAAAAATCAAATGCGCCACTGGAATCGACTGTAGCGCCAATTAATTTTTGTTCGTCTTTACTATTACAATTTTGTTTTCAAAATTAAAATATTAAAATTCTTTCATTTCTGATTATGTTACATATTTGTTTCGAAAAAACTAAATATAATTGTCAGGTAATGGATAATATAATGATGAATTATTATCTTGAGAATCTTGATAGGTTTATTATATGAGTATTGTAAGGGGAGGAATTACTTGAAGTTCTGAAGAACAACATCAAATAGTAGGTATGCACTTTTTTTTAACATTCTTGTAGTCGAGAAATTTATTTTGTCGGCAAATAACAAAATGTTTTTCGGAGCGGTTCCTACTAATAACAGGGCGTAACTTTTCAGATTTACCAAAAATGCCTATAACCTAGAGATTTTTCCCTGAAATGCATTCCATCATTCAATATTGCGTGTTACTTTTCTGCTCAAAGCTGATAGATACTGAACCCATAATTACACAGTTATGCCAGGTATCTACTGAATGAAATAGCCCAACCCAAAGTGCATAGCAGGTGGAATCGTCGACAAAGGGAATTAGTTCATTGTTGATGATAAATCATTGCGTCAACAATTTTATTGTGATTCGAATTAGTAATTGAAAGATTCCAATAAAAAATCGAAAGCATGGGTTTGGATACTTTTCATGTGTGATTTGGAACTCTCCATGAAAAACTATATTTAAATAAGTATACAGAAGGGTTCATAAATAACGATAAATAAAAGTGTGACATATTTCTATTTCCTTTTATAAAGTGAGTATCAAAATGTCACTCACTATCTTTCTAAATTTTTCAAATATGAGAAAGTTTATTACGTAAGACGATTGAAATGTACCTCTTTTATTTCTATAGTCAGGTAACAGTTTCAAAGATAGGATATTATATACGGGGTATTCTATTTGAAAAATCAAAGAAGCCGCTACTTTATAGTAGAAGCGACAACGCCGCTTCATCTGAAATAATTTAGGCGTGTAGGTCATATTGACTTATGCATACTGTGGAATTTTCTGGTTGATCCGTTGAATAGTTTGCCAGAAACGGGTAATTAACGCTCATCATGAAAAGCCCTGTATATTGTTCGGCCCAAAATTGTATCTTTGTAAGACATCAGCCAGGTTGTCAAAAAATGTATTGACATTTTCTTGATTGAAATTCATATCTCTTGCTTAACTGGTTGATTCAGGAGTGCGTATGGACAGATCCGGATTACGCTTTAAAAATGCTGTAAGCCAATCCTCACTCGCAATTTCAGTCCTTTCCCACCCGTGTGGAATTTTACATACATTTTTTCAGCAAACTGGTAGGCTAATTTGTGGGTTTTCATTATTCTTCTTAGCAATTACAAATTGTTTGAGAGAAATGTTGCAAATTCCATATTTTTTTGCTGCTGTCCTGACTTTTGCATTTCCAGTAATAACATCATAAGCAGCCTGCTCGTACAACTCTTGAGGAACTTCACCTCTAGTGGTCTTCTTGACTCTAGGTTTTACCATCTTTTCACACTGTAACACTTAAAGGTCTGAGTAAATACTGATATTACCGAAACTGGTGTCAATTGTAACATGTTACTATTAACACCCTCGAATCTATTACAATCGACACCAAGAACTCCCTAACCGTTAGATAATCATCCCACTCACCATAACATTCAAATTTGGAAATAAAATCAGTGTGAATATTATCGCCAAAACAGCCTGATTTCCGTGTAATAATTGTTTTTAGGGTAGGCTGAATAATGAACTTGCTATCACCACTCAATTATGGAATGCAATACTCACATTTTAGGTCATAAATCATATTCGTACGTTCCACAGGCTAACACACTATTGTTGACGAATTGATAGGAGATCATGATGAAAAGACAAATGAAAATTTCTATGTTTTTACCACTTTTATTTGTAACTAACGTTACTACAGTTTCGTCCTATATGGACATTTTCAAACTCAAACAATAAACTTGAGTTTATTGTAAAAATACTTCTGTGTTTGTCATTCTAATGCACAAAACTCACAAACATTTACCCGTGTAAAAAATTTTGTGCAGGATTCAGTATGGCGTACCATCAGAATTGAATGAAATGTTATCACTATCAATCATTGTTATTACCCTTCTGCATTATTGCAAATGAAAAAAAATACTTCTTCTCAGTAGGTGTATGAAAAGTTGAAACGTTTGAAACAGGTTTTCGTGAGAATCCAACGGGTTTTGGTAAGCCATTCAGAATGACGATCAGGAGTGTTTTCGTTTTTTACTATTGACCATTGTCGGCATATCTATCTACCCCCAACAGTTAACTACAAAACCCTTTATTTCATCAGTTCGGACTTCCATTGTCTAATCTAATATAAATTTTTTGAAAACCCTGAAAAAACTTAATAAGATTAATAAGATTAACCAAAAATAACAATTTTATTAAACAAAACTCTAATCACCTTATTCTGATAGTTATCGGTATATACATCTGTTGTACTTCACTAACAACATATAACACATCTTATTATGATATATATCTCATGAGATGAAGAAATCATTGTACTCAACGCCATTCAGTTGTTTCTGTGTTGAGAAAGTTGAACAGAAGATATCGATAAAGGAAAGAAAATGGAAAACCTTTCGTAGTTCAACCAGAAATGAACCCATGTCAAGAATTCTCAATAGAACCCTGCATATTCATTCGATAGAATAACGGTGTGACACGAGTGACCATTACCTCCCAAAATGGCGGCATTATGACGTCAATTTGAAGTTGTCAGAGAAAAAGATGAGTTCAGTTTTCAAATGAGAATTTCAGAATTGAAATTTCTCACCAATTCACGTACTGTCACGCACACTGCCATTTTAATTTCATTCATTTCCATAATCTGAGAAATAAGTGGGATTTTTTAAATTTTAGCGTTGAAGTGTACCTCTTTGTATTATAAAAATGTCGAAGGTACTATACGATTAATTTTTCTGTGCTAATGAAAAAACGGAAAGTAAAACTATTTCATTATAAAGAATTTATTGTCGAAAATAAAAAAAAGGACTTTTTACTGGTACAAACAAAGAAACGACTAGGATCTTTGACAATTTTTGCAGTACAAGAAGTTAACTTCATTTTTAATTTTTGTGAAAAATTTCAATTTTCATTCAGGAACCAAGCAAATATCATATTTTGTTTCTCAATACATCAAGTTGTTGAATAATATTTTAATTAATTACGTCAGAGTGCCGCCATCTTAGAGGAAAATGGTTTAAAAACTAATTATATATTCTAATATTCAATCGAATGGTCTAAAATAATATACAGGTTTCCATTCGAAACCCGGGTAAAATATTTTTTCGATTGTTTTTTCATCAGAAATCAGTCTTGAGATTTCAGTTGAAAAACTTTTTGCAAAGTTTACACGCACTAGAATTCAATCAGTGGTTTCCTGAAACTATTGTAGATAGGTACTTTTGTGTATTCACAGTTCATTGTTAATTTGAATTTGCTCTTTCTATTATCACCCGTCACTTTCTGTGTCACCCGTTGCCCCTGAAAATGGTCCTGGATAACTATTGAAAGCTAGTAAATACTGTGCTTACAAACTCCAAAATCCTCAGTAAAAATATGAACATTGTGCTGAACAACCGATTTTTGTAACTTTAATGTTAATAACCTAGTCACTCATTTTGAGACCTCCGTCGCATACCTATCTCCAAAAAAGTAGCAAAACTGACATCATTTCTGGATTCAGAACATCAAAGTGATGAGGAATCAGATCTGAATTTCTCAGTAAAAAAACGTGTAATGCCGTATTATCATTAAAAATGGTTTTACGGATTTTCTACTTTGGGAAGTGTTTTCATGCGTTATTTTCAAAGCAATTTCGGACATTTTGAAGAATTTCCGGTTTACAAGTACAATTTCGACGTTCAGCATTAATGATTTGACAAAAAATATTCTTAGAAAAACATTTATTATATCCTTTTTATTGTTTCAATATCCCACAATCTGGGAAATAAACAGAAATAAATAAAAAGAGAATCTTCAGAAGTGTAGGGGGAAATTGAAAAGTTCACGCGAAAAGTTACTGTGTGATATAAGCCGTATAATTAATCATTAATTTTTCGTATTTCGAAATTTTACTTATAGATTGAATGATCATTGAAAACGTTTTGTTACTTAGCTTTCCTCAGATGGTTAACGTTTCGGAAAATAATCCTGTTCCGTTCACAAAACCCAAAAAATTCACTAATGAAGAACACCTCAATCGGTAACGGATATATGTCCTTTATCAATATGAATAAACTTTACTCAAAACGCATTTCAAACAGCAGTTTCATCAACTGAACTGGTACATGAAACCATTCTTTTATACATATACACATAGTTTACAATGAATCGTTAGTAATGGAATTTCAAATATAACTTCTTTCCTTCATTTTCTGTCTATGAATTATTTCGTTGTTCATGTCGAAATCATTTTTGTAATTTAAAAAGTGTGACACATAGGTGCTCTTCTTCAGTTCAAACATTCTTTTGTGTTCTGAAATTCTCGTTTCAAAATTTCTAGACATCATTCCTATATACACTTTTGGAAGCGATCCACATGTTAGTTTATAGACACCAGATTCGTGATCCTTGTTATTGTTCGTTATTTTTCTTTTCCTATGATTTTTTCTGTATCAATCGGCTTAAACTAAATTTTTACTCAATTACTATGAAAATCATATTTTTTGAGAGGTATCAAATGACCTCCTGAAAACTCAGTATTGGGCTTGCAGTCTATTACTACTATCATAGTTAGAAAGTATTATATCAAAATTTGTGGTTTGAAACAAAAATCATTCTCATACTTTCTACAGGCTCAAATCTACCAGTTTTCGAAAATTTCATTACTAAAAACCACCCTAACCTAGACTTCGACATTGAAGAAAACAGTAGACTCGAAATTGTTAGATTTCAGTAACCTAACCTATAACCTACGCCATCCTACGAAGTAAAAAAAAATTTATCAAAAACTAACCGAACTTTTTTAGGACTACCTTGGTTGCTATTTTCACAATAAAAACAATTTAAATCAGTGATAGAGAACTTTATATAGAAGATAAATAAAAACTATTTCTTCACAAAAACTGAAATTCAATTAATAGCCAACAACCTAACCTAGTCCACGAAGTTGCAGACTATAGTGGTTAGATATAGAGATTCCGTTTTCCTGAAGGATGATCCGGAATTTAGACATATAAGCAATTTTGATGTAGGTGCGCATCAACAAGACGCCGATTCTGCAAATCGAATTCTAATTTATCAAGCAAACAATAATTAAGCCCCGAAGCGATGATAAATGCAAATTGAAAGAGTTCAACTTTCCGCTCAACTGAATACTATATCGCATTATTAGTCAGATTTGAAGTATTCATCTGGTTAAAATAATTGTTTATCTGTTCCACGAATTACTATGTTAACCAGTTATGAGAGTATCGTATTGGAAAACAAACATGTGGAAGGGTTATTGTTGATACTGTGAAACCACAATGTATTGTGGCTATAGAACTGAATCCTGATTTATTTTTGAATGGAAATTCCAATGCTTTCCTCCTGATAACGTTATTATGATGGCGGACATTCGATTTTTCTGAATGAGACACTTACCTTATTGCCTCTTCAACACCAATCTGTATAACATTGCAATAAGACAGTCCATGTCATACTAAGAAATAACAATGGCTCGAAATATTTCAGAAAAGGAAGTGACATGTCTCTACTCTTATTGTGAAATATTAATAATCGTTACAAATTCACATTCATCTACTAGTTAAAAAATAGCAACTGACAATAACACTAGGCGTAGTAAAGACAAACAGAATCATTTCCCAATTTCTGGACATTAGTTATCGTAAATAAACTATCATTTGGGAATATTATACAGACTAGTTGTGGGACGTGAACTTCAAAACAGTATATTCTTCGTAGTTAGGATCTTTTCTATTCACAGCAAATACATTTGGCTTGAAAATGGTAAATTAAAAAATAATAGCATCAATCCAAATAGTGTAAAGTGCACATGTTTAATTCGTTGTGCTGATGTTTTGATATTTTTTTGAATGCGAATTTTTAATAACTCAAAAGACCACTCAATTGCACCACTTCATCCTAGTCCACCTCGGAATGTATCGTTTATAGTATATTACGTACCAAGTAGGATAAGAAGCCTATTACCCACGAGCAAAAAAATTGTAAGCATAAGGCGTTAGCCGAGTGCGATAATTCGCGAGTGGACGTAATTGGCCTTATCCACGACGTGCGTACTATACTTTTTCTACGACTGACCATAGAAAGAAACGATACAATATATTTATTTGAGATTATGGCTTTGGATAATAAACTTATTCAGTCAGTCAGTCAGTCAGAAGACAATGAAGTGATTTAAAAATGGTGCCAATATTTACTACAAATGACTTCATTAGGGTTCATTCATCTTAAAATTATGTACATTTATAGTTACATTACAATTAAAATTATTACAATTATTTAATGATATTCCGCTCTTGATGTGGGAGGAAGAATTTGTTCAGAATTTGAAACAGTGAGAATACAAATGTTTTCAATACTATCTATGAGTACATTTGATGGTCTGTCTTTTCCAGCCACCATGTCGCTTTAATGCAATTAGGTCGCCCCCTCCATCAACTAGGATGATTGCAGATGATCTTACTACTAACCAAGCGTCTTCAGTTCTGAAGCAATGTCCAGTATCTGTTTCTGGATTTTCCAAATGTAAAAATTTGGCAATAATTTTTGGTTGGTCACCCAACTTATTGAGTCCAACAACCTAGCGAGTGCATTTCCCATTTTGTTCATTCAAAAAAATTGGTAATTTTCAACATTTTTTGATTTCAGGTTCATGTACTTTTCACAAATATTAAAGAAAGTTTTTGTGTCCCGTACTTTGATGTATAGTTCTCGGCCCATATTTTTAATATGATCTATTTGCATATCTTTCAGCCTTTTTTTTCGGTATGCTCCAAAAATAGCAATAATCAATGCAACCTAGAAATGAACTTAAATTGTTATATCTTTTCATTTTACCACTATGTATTATATAAACGCGTTATCGCTGAGCTACTCTGGCGATTACCGGTGTGATGTCATATGAGTACTAAACATAATTGATATTCACTTTGTGGGCGAATAAATAAATTTGAAGACTTTCGAATTATATAATAATGTCGAATACAAATGCGAACTGGTATTTTTTGGTCTATGAAATATTTTCAAATCCTTTTGCTTGGCTATTATAGTTCATAGAAGCTTCAGAGGCATCTGACAAATGAAATATGACTGACTGTTGGCTGGTGAGGTTGTAAAATTCAATTTCAACCGTTATGTTGTGTCTTACTATTTCAAATCTGTTTAAATCTGTTTGAAATTTGTTTTTCCGTCAATCAGCTGTCGCCCCCATTCGAACGACAACTTTCAGAAGTTGAGAAACTTGTGAGAGCTAAGGACTAACGAGGTCTTACCTTCCAACGTGGGATTCCTAACACGGTTGCAGAATCATCCCAGCTTCAATCAGATAAATTCACTCGAAAAAAATATCTGGTCGAGGTGGGAATCGAACCCACAGCCTTCCAATCGTGAGTTGGGTGAATTGGCCACCGCGGCCAATTCTACAACAAATTGTTGCAAAAATTTCATAAATAGAAGAAAAAAGCAGAGCCGTATTTCCCTCGAAAACAAATATTTGCCATCTGGAGCTTTCATAATGAATGTATTTATTTGTTCACTGGTGACCATCTACGAGAGGCACGTAATTTGGAATATATGTTGTTGTCCACATTTGTCGTAGTATTCAGGGTACTTCTCAGCATTGAGTAAATTGCCCATAATAACGATGGTTCCAAAGTTTCTGCTAAATCTTCTATATAAACAAGAAGAACGTTTTCGAAAAACGAAGTTATGTTTTCCTCTCTCTACAACTCATATTATTTTCGAATTCATATTCATATTTTTCTCTTGATTTTGATGGCAGCAAATTATTCATCTCAATATTCGTTTGATAGTTGATATCTGGTGGTTAAGCACAAATTTGTTGATACGAGATACTGAATGACAGCTCATAATTAAAGAAAATGGTTGTCAATACACGGAATCTAACTAGATGCATTACCAACCCACAAACTAGTTAACAATAAATTCTCTGAAAATATGATTTTTATTTCGATTTTACAGAGAATTTGGAGGGAAAATTCACTGATTTTGGCTTTTTGACAATTTAATGTATTCATGAGATGACATTTACGCTTGTATAATAAATCAGATTTAATAAAAGATATGGAAGAGATTTCTAGTCTTGTTGTAACATTATTTTTCATTCAATGTTTCTATACATGTACTGCGTGAATAATCCTGCGATTACCGACCCAATAACGATAATTGTGCTTGTGATTAACTACATCGTTTAAAGAGAAAGTATACTCGTTCGAAAAACACAATCGATAAGAATAAAATCCTCGCATGCAATTTCTTGCATGCATCAAAGTGAACTTCGGTTCGAGTCACAGCTATCACAGTGGTCACTTTTCTCCTACCAACTATTCCTATCCATCGAAATTTGTCCTATAATATTGCTACGTCAATAGCTTTATTGAGTACAGATTTTCACCTCACCTACTGCATTTTAGACAGTTCCACAACCAACAAGACCATCTGAATCTTTTGGCAAGTTAAAATCGGATACTCGCTGATTTGAAAACTTGCAAATTGTTTCAAAATGGATGTATCTTCAATAGTCAAATTGAAACCAAATGTTTTCGATCAGAATATATAAATTTTTGGAGAATGTTTGTTTGTATCCTAAATCTATATAACTGTTTAACGAGTGAAAATATTCCCAAAAGCGAAACAGCAGTGAAAAGGGCATCGAAACACCTTCTCAATGAGATAACAATCGATTTCTATTCCCGATGAATCAATAGCAGATGACATCCCGGCTTAGATAGAAAATGTTGCAATCATTTGCAGGTCAAAACTTTCCCCTCTTACAAATTGGACGTGTTTTTGGAAGCTCTTTAACTGGCAGTTCTGGCTTACAAGAATGAGAAATGAGAATTATTCAACATCAATAGCTGATGCCAATCATCTTGTTGTGAAATAAAAGAGACATTGAAAGATGAATGAATTTGTTCCATACTTGAGACCGAAAATAATTTGTGAAAAAGATAGGAATCGAAGGTAAAGCTGGAACCTCTAAAGTAGAAATAAATCTAAAAAAAACACTTTTCCCAATCACCAGAAATGACATTCTCTTCCCGATGAGCCTTTCATCAACCAATTGGCATCTTCAGGTGATTTTGAAATTTGAAAGTAAAGTGAAATTTGAAAACGTGACCTGTTCCAGAAACTAACGCGTTTCAAGATTAGAAATTAAATATATCAACAATACGCTTAGAAAGGTACAGGACGGCATTATTCGAAGAAAGACACAGATCTCTGAAACAGCAAAAGAAGGCGAAGCCCACAAACGACGAATGAAATACGTATGCGTATTGAGGTCGATGAGATTGGAAATCAAATCCGACACCAAAATCAGATCAGATTCTTATAATAATGATAATAATAATAATAATATTGATTTTATGGATACAAGCTCAAACATATTCAATACAAGCAAAAGTGAACTGAGGTACTGAAAACAACTAAGTGAAGCATGCAGAGCACTTAACTTTGGAAAATGACTCAAAAGTATACATAAAAGTAGACATAAGAGAAAAATAGTAATTATTGATTTCACACTGATACAAAAGTGTAAATGAGAACATTAATATACAAAACTGATAATTCGTATGCATGCCTAACACTTATATGGTATGCAAAAGAAATAGCAAAAATTTAACCAGATATATTCAGTAGCCTTAATCATTTTACGGGCTTTTAGAAAGCAGAAAAATTATTACTAAGTATTGCGGTTTCTATTTTTTCAAACGCTAATAGACTTGATGTTTCGGATGTTAGGTGGAAGTTCATTTTATGTTTTACATTTATTGAACCAGAAGGGTGACTTGTGAAGTGTGATTCTGTGAGGGACTATCGAAATTATATTTTTCTGTCTCAAATTAACATAATGGGCTCGATAACGTTATTGAATTTAATAGAATATTATTTTTCAATGAAACACACATCTGTGGAGAAGACACCTGTCTGTCACGTTGAGCCATTCAATATTTTTCAGGGCCTCTGATACTTGGCCTCGCCTACGCAAGCCACATATGGGACGCACATACGGATTTTGTATCAGTTGTACGGATTTTCTACTCCAAAAAAAGCAGGTCCATAAACACAATCTGTATAATCAAATACTCACAGTTCAAGAGAGTCATACAATGTATTTTTTGTTCAAAATATTCCCAGTTGAATATATCATTTTAAAATTACAAAATGTCTTTTGAATAAGTGGGGATATTAATTTTCTGGATCTGATACAAACGAAGGTTCAATTAACAGATTGTTATCTATATGTAAATGAATATCTGGAGATACACGACCGCGAGTAAGTTTACTGTCGAAAATGAGTACTTCAGATTCAGTATGATCAATTTCCAAAGAGAATAATTCGGAAGAAAGCGTGAGAGATTTCAAATAATCATTCATTTTATTACAGGCTGACTCGACTTCATTTTTGTTGACACAATAATATACTTGCATGCCATCTGCGTAAAAATGTGAAGTTATTTATATATTTATGAAACTGAGATGTTTATAAAGTGGAAAGCAGAGGACCGGTAATAGATCCTTGCGGAACTCCACAGATAATGTCAGTACAACTGGAAGGACTACCATCCATAACATTTGTCTGGAACCTATTACTTTGATAATCCTGTATCGCATTACAATACCTACATGGTGGAATCCAGCCAACGATATAGAATGAGTAACCCCATCAAAAACTTCAGTATAGTTGATTAAAACTAAAACATAAAATTTGTTGTGGTGAAGCTATCGCCCTGACGAAAACCACATTGTCATCAATTGATGCGGATATGAAAAAATTAATGATTTCAGTAGGATAATTCAAATGCTGGGATATGATATAGCTATTTTTCGAACTATGAGTCAGGTTTTTAAAATCTTTTCACATATATTCACCACTATTCAACTGAAATTGACAAAATACAAGCACTACACGAAAATCCTTAAGGTGTTCACAGTGCGGGACCTGTGCGAAAGTAGCGATTCACATTGGATTTGAATCGCTGGAGATTAAATCCATTTGGAGAAACGTTCTCAGGAATTTTATTCCATAATAACGCAGTTCTTCATATGAAAGAGTTCTTGAACAGTGAAAAAATGATCCGGCAAGCCATAACATCGAAGTTTGGCTAGCAAACCCTCATGCCAGACCCGGTCAAAGTCCTTAGAAATATCAAGCGCATTAGCTCTTGATTCTCCATGTTTTCGATTGCGTTATTCCAAATATGGGTGACATACGGTAGAAGGTTGGGTCATTCAC
>WOGN01007990.1:0-11531 GCA_015342105.1 Leptinotarsa texana | reverse complement strand
TATGTTTGATACTTCTGTGGATATTATTATGTTTATTCATTTTTATACACAACTCTTATATTATTGTATGGATTTCATTTTATCACGAATAAACGTCATTATTATTATATATTATTATATATACACGTTTTTACATATACGAGAGATAAAGAAAAGTGTTATAGATTTTTTTCACAAATAAAATCAGCATAACTGTTCAGTTTTAAAATTTTATCATTCATGATAAATGATCCATTTCAGTCACAAGTTCAATACTAACATTGATAATTTTTATAACAGCATTTGCCCAAACAATTTTGTCATACGTATGATATGATGACATTTAGTTAAAGGTATTATTGAATAAATATGTTTCAAACTTATTTGAAAACCTATTCATCTCAACAATTGCTGATCCAAATTTTCATGTATACAATAAACCACTGTATCATCTGCGAAAAAATTTACACAGTGTGATCCAGAAATGTGGTTGATATTTAGATAAATGATAAAAGGCAATGGACCTAACACACTACCCTTGGGTAGTGTTTGTCTTCTCTTAAATAAGTAATTTTGAATCCAATCGAAAACAATCCCTGATACCCCATAATATTTTAATTTTTCAACTAGAATATTTTGATCGTTTGTTTTGAATGTCCTTTTAAGGTCGACAAATGTCACAACGATCTACAATGTAGTTGAATAAATAAAAAACTTTGATATTTAACAATGAAAACTAATGGAAGTTGGTAATGAAAAACGAAAATTTATTCAGAAAATTTAGTGTTCTAGTGGGTATTTCAAATATCTACCGAATCAAAAAATCTAATAGATTAAAAAGTATTTCTATCATGAAGATGGTTTCATTTTGAAAAGATCACACTCTATAAGAAAATCAATAGGTCAGTTTCATAGTCAAATCAGAAAATTACCGCTCACAACAAACTGAATCAATATTTTGAGCTGATTGACCTAAAATTATATTTGACACATTATAGGGGCGTTGATGAACTGACAGTTAAATTTGAATGTGAACTTCATCAGAAAAATGAAAGATGGATCAAACAATATTGAAGATATAAAAAGTTATTACATGTAATACAGAGTATCAACAAATCGAATAAATACTGAAGCGGAAATTTTAAAGCAAAAATGAAAAAAAGAAATATGCTCAATTAGGGAAAATAACTCAAACAACAGTAAAACTCGCTATTGACAGAAATCAGAACAAAGCAGCACCAAAAATTATTTCACTTGTAAGAAGAGGGTGGAAATCTAAAAAATCTAACAAAAAACAAAAGCACGTCGATCAGAGCATTTTGCCAAAAAGTATTACACCTGAAATATAACTGGTAAGTATTAAAAATAACATAATTTTATGCGGTTATGGCAAAGAACCATATTGATCATTTCCATATTGATTTAAATCTAAGAGCCACCGGTAGACAGCTGCATCAGCATGTTGGGCATCATCAGGATCGGGCAGGCGGTCCTATTTATCTTTTGATTTTCATGAAATTATTTTTCAGCAGCTTGAGAGCATTAACCTTTTCCGATTTAATATCAGTTCAGAAATATTTGGATTCATTTTCCGATGGCATTCCAGGATAGCTTCCCAAGTTTCTGCAACCGCAGTTAACGGTTGATGGGTCAAACCACCAACACTGACGTAAAAACTTGGCAAGTTGACTTGGAGGTCACACCAATAGGTGCTCCACTTATGATCCTCTTGCATTTACGCAGTTATTTTTATCAAGAACTTATTCACATTTTGTCTTCAATCGAGGACCGCCTGTCCGCTAACGACGATTCCCAACAGACTGAAACATCTGTCCACCGGTGGCTCTTAGAGTGGAATCGATATGGGAATGATCAGATTTTTGATTAACGACTGAAGGTAGTATATGCAAGGTAGGCACTAAAGGGACTCCCAGTCAAACACTTTCAAAAAACAAACTTACCCTATTTCACAAATCGGCAAGCTGTCGTTTCTGAATAGACTTCGTCAGGACGATAAAATAAAATACAATCGAAAAGAACCGAAAAGAATGGACAGTACTCACAAGTAACCTAAGTTTTACAATTGAAAATTGAATAATAATGATTTTTTTTACAGAATTGGCGCATTGATGTTAATAATGTCATAATTTTCAGATATCATATAATAGTAAGTAATGTCATGTTTAAGGGTCACTGTAATGACAAGAGTGGTATTATAGTTGAAATGATTTCTATTTCAGAAAAGCTATTTGAATGAATTTCATACAACGTGTGACTATTTCAAATTACCGAGATTTATTTATGTCTAGTAAATTATTGTAATAAATCTGAGGCCGGCCCTGACGGTTGTTGCACGCGCCGGGAACGTGACAGCGGCAAAGAATGCGGTTAGAATATAAATTGACGTGTGTGAATAAATTAGTGCAATATTGTAAAAATAAATTAGTCTAAGACAGTTAGTGCTTTAATACGTTATATTATTCTGAATTACACTTAGATTTTCAATGTCTATTTTCAGTTCATATCATTAGGACTTTTTTAATAAGAACAGCCTTTCGGACACATTTTTTTCTTAACATAAAAATTTTGCTTGATTATATTCAATTTTGTGTCCTAGTTCAATAGAATGTTGAGCTAGTACACATGCATTTTTGTTTATTCTTATATCACTTTTGTGGGAAGTTATTCTGCTTGATAATATTCTGGAAGTTGTTTCGATTTTTTCAAATGAGCTATTGAATCTTTTAATTTTGTTTTAATATTTTGAATAACTTCTTTATTCTTTTCAGTAATTTTGATATTATTTTCATTGTGAAAAACTTTAATTACTTTGAAAGATGATTTTCCAATATTAGGAAAAGGAAAATATTTCGTAATCCGTATATCTGACTGAAAGCATTATCATTCGTACTTACTGACTCACTGACAGTGGTAAAAAATACTTTTGTTGAGTAATTTTTTTTGCAAAAGTATTTTCTATTAGAATATTTTTCAATAATAGTATTTTTTTTGTTTTAGTGAGGGATGAACTAGTTTCTTAGGCAGAAAATCAGATTCATTTTCATCGATTTTTGGTGAAACGAATTATGATTAATATATCCTCCTGAACTTGTTGGTTTAATATATAAATCTTTTAATAATTAGTTGCCATCACTACGAATTATTTTTGATCTCAAATGACATCACCGACAAATTTTTCAAAAAACGGAACTTCGAAACTAAGTTGATGAAGTACTTCATCAAAGAGATTATCAATAACGTATTGTGCAATTATTGGTGGAATTGTTACACCCGTTGGTGTACCTGAGATCTGTTCATAATAATTTCCTTCAAATGAAAAGTAACTTGAATTGAAAATGAATTAACTTATTTCAAGAAATTTGTTTTGAGTAATTTTTACAATTTTTTTCTATATCATTCAATCTTCATAATATTTCTTCTTCAATGAGTTCTACAGGTATGTTGCTGAAAAGAGATAACACATCATGCCTCATTGAATTATATTATGTTGGTATATATTTTTCATTGACAAAAGAAGCAAATTCAAACGAATCTGGAATATAATATTCGTTATCCAATTGTATCTCTGTTATCATTATAGAGATTGTACTATTTGGAGTATCAATGGATGAGCTTGAGTGTAGGTTTATGAATGGTAGGTAATCCGTAATAAATTGGTGATGATGAGTTGTTATTCATGAATTTTTCAGCTGTTCCATCAGATATCATTTTAGATTTCTTCAATTCAGAAATGAGGTTATTTGCTTTTTGTTGAAGGTTTGAGGTGGGATCTCTTTGGAGAGAAACATAAGGTTTTTTGTCATGAAGTATATCCAAGGATTTTTCAAAATAATTCTTTTTGTTCATCATAACGGTCACATTACCTTTAAATAGATCTAGTCAATATCAAAAGAAATCATTCATTCTAATCAGTTTAACCACTTTGTATATTGAGGAAACCAAATATCAGTGGATCTTCCACTTATGCTTTGGAAACAGTATTTTCATTTCGATGATGTATAATAATAATGATTTCGATTTTTAATTATTGGTAAGTTCCTTCACTCAATCAATTCTCAAGCGCAAAAGGGCAATTAGGTATTTTTACTCGCTCAATATAAATGAAGGATGGATTTAGAAAGAGAATGATTTAGATTATGAATGAATAATAAAACAGCCAAAAACTCTAATGAAAATAAAATCAAAATAGACACAGCATTTTGATCAGCAATTTTCACTTTATTACCATCTCTGAAGTTAATAAAACAATAATTCTCATCAAATAAAATACTTACTATCACTGTCGATTAACTTTGAGCAAGTGTATTCAATATTCATGTTGATTATAATTCATGGAAATTTATGCAATATCAGTCAATTTACGCTATATAGAAGCTGGTCTGTCAATATTCATTATGAAGTACCAATAGCTATGTACAACACATCATTGTTATCATTCTCACAGTTCTATCAATCAGACAAATGATGGTGAATCCAAGCAAAACAAATTTGATATGGAGATTCCAATATCCGATTGGAATACATACCTACTATATATTGTCAAGGATAGTAGTTTGTTTGAAGGTGGCTGACAATGTTTTGTGGTGCATTACAAATCCGTAAAAAGAAAAACTAAAATGATATCAGAAGATAAAGCTAAAATGTACATGATTTATAATTCTATATACTCAAATATTATGGACTCCCTAAAATACATAAACATGATTTGAAACTGAGACCCATTATTTCTTCCATTGATGCTTCAAATAGCAAAATTGCTTAAATGGTTACTAAAATTCTCACTGATGCTTATAATTATTCTATATGAGGGATTCTTTCGATTTTTACAATTATATAAATGAAAAATTATTACCTACCTACAGGTTATAATCTGATCAGTCTTGATGTGATTTCACTTTTTAGCAATATATCTATGAATCTAGTGAAGAAAAGTGTTATCAAAAGATGAAATGATACAAAAAAAAAGTTCAATAAACCAAAAAAAAATTATTGACATAATTGGTTTCGTCTTCAACTCAAGTTATTTCTCTTTCCAAGATAAATACTATAAACAAATTCTTGGTACACCAATGAGAGCTACTATTTCTCCTATTACAAATCAATACGTAATGGACGATCTTTTTGAAAACTCCCAAATTGAGTTTTGTAATTCCTTTTTTAAAGAAATATTTTGACGATGTCATCTGCGCAATGCCTTATGACAATGCTGATGAAATTCTTGATGTTGTCAATAGATATGATAAAAAGTTACAATTCACTATCGAAATAGAAAATAATCAGACCCTTCCTTTTCGTGATACTTTACTCACTCACTTTATATGTATTTCTTCAAATGAAGAAATCGCTCAACCGATTGTGATGAAACTTGACAAGTATAAGTAATTTTTCATAGAGATTTTTAGGCTATCGATTTTTCTGTAACTCGCCACTAGATGGCGCTGTAGAACAATTTTTTGAAAGCACTGTTCTATAAAGCTGCGCACGCCTAAGTTCGTTGATTCTGATTCTGTCAAAACATTGATACAGCAACATAGTACTAGTATGAGTATAAATTTCAATACTGAATTTACATTATATTTTTTGTCGAGTCCAATAAGTTACACATTCTGTACTCCTTTTTGTAATAACTTCAGTGACGAATAAAGTTTTATTCTATTCTATTCTACAATGTGCAAGGAATAAATGTGCATAAACGTTATGATAAAGATCGTACCAATGCAAATTGAATAATGTTTATTTTCTGAAAACGTATACACATACTGATAATTGATAATAACATTAAAGCCTTAGAAACTTGCAGAAATTCATTTGTATCACAAACTCAGCTCGTATTCCTAGCTCTCAATCTAATCAAGCTACTGACTTCGGTAATAGGAATCTTTTTTTTTCGGACCAGCAATTTTTTTGCTTGCAATCAATTTCTTACCTTTCGCGCCTTTGTTGGGATCATACGTAGGTTCGGGAGGTTTCTCACGTCCAATGTAGGTTAACCTATGGAAATGTTCTGACCCTTTGTTACTGGAATCGCTGGAACTTCTAGAGTCTTTAGGATCTTGCGGAAGATCGAGGGTCTGAAAAATTATAGTTTGAAATTAAAAAATACCCAAGAATCTGGTACACATGTACTTATTGATACCCGTTTTTCCCATCTATACTCTTATTTATTTTGGAGAACCTTACAGAAACAATAAGGAATATATTATATATTCTTCGTAACGGTTTCTATCGAACATGTTTCGAAAGGGCGAAGTCACACATTACTTACTACACTGACCCATAGATTTTTCTCACAATCCCTACAATTTTTTATATAAATATTATATTCTTTCAAAAGTTTTGTTTTTTGGAATTTCTTCCTGAAAGAGCATGAAGAAGTACTTTCTTCATTCAAAAAACATCTCTCATAATTGTTTTATAACTACGTTTCATCGTTAATTATTATGGAAATAATGTCTTTCAGAGAGATACGAGTGAATATTTTGCTAATGGCATTCAATTTGAAAAAAATAATCAAAAAGTTATCGTCAGAGAAAAACAAGAATTGGCTAATTGTTTCAATTCATTTTTTGTAAATAGTATTGCAGACATTATTTCTGATATTGAAGATAGTGGATTTACTTGTCACATCGACTACGTTGATGAAGAGGGTTTCAGTGATTTTAAAATACCAACTATTTAAGAATTGTATCCAATTTAGCAAAACAAAGAATCACAAGTAGATGCATTATCGAGCAAAATTATAAAGAGTAGTATTAAAGTAATTGAACATGTGTGGTGCCATTTTGTCAACACCTCGTTACAAAAACCAGATGATCTAAAAACAAGTACAGTTACGCTTATCGAAAAAGTTCCAAACACAAAAAAATGTAATGAATATCGGACAATTAACACTTTACTTTGCGCTGAAAAACTGTTAGAATCAGTAGTAGTACTATTCACAAACCAATCTGGTTTTAGAGCCAGACATTCATGCGAATCCGCACTTCAGCTCACAGTTACTGAATGGAAAGATAAAATGAGTAAAGGCATATACACTGTAGCAATATTTTAGATCTTAAACGTGCGTTTGAAATGGTTAATCGTGAAATATTAATTAAAAATGAAAAAAATATGGCATTAAAGGAAAAGTACTTGATTGGATCAGTGATTACCTCACAGTCAACAATATCAACGAAAACACCGCTTAATAAATACCTACTCACCATAAAAACGTCGTCATCTCCCACTTCTTTTATGCATTTCGGCAGAGGAGTTGAGGGGGAAGTATCCGCCAAACCTAAAATTAAAAAAAAAATGGTTATACAGAGTGTGAGACCAGCTGGTATCATTTTAAACTTTATGGTGCTTGAAGAGCTCAAAGTTGATCATTCAAAGGTTCAAGATAAGACAATTCAAAATGGATGAACAGCTGCAGCTTTCTTGAAATTTTCAAGAATGAGTCTGATGACTGTACCGAGTAGAGATACATACATATTGAGATAATAACCTGTTCCTAGCTTTCTAGACGGTAGAATCTGGTAAGTGGTTGTCGGACGACAACTACTTTCTAGGGAAATACCATGCTGGACTTTTATGCAAGATACCGTACAGAAGATAGTCTTACAGATGTTTCTCCTTCATCCAGCAGCAGGACCAAGCTGCTGCTGGATGAAAAACATCTGCCAGACTATCCTATGTGCTTCTCGTTCAGCCAACAGTAGGACCAAGCTGCTACTGGACAAAAACATCTGCAAGACTGCTCTCTGTGCTCCTCGTTCATCTAGAAGCAAAACCAAACTACTGCTGGACAAAAAACTGCCCTCTGATTCATGGCCATCTAGCAGCAAGACCAAGCTGCTGCTGGATCAAAAACATCTGCCAGGCTGTCCTATGTGCTTTTCATTAATCCAGCAGCAGCTTGGACCTGCTGCTGAACAAAAAAAAAACATCTGCAAGACTGTTCTATGTGCTTCTCGTTCATCCAACAGTAAGGTCAAGGTGCTGCTGGATGAAAAACATCTGCAAGACTGCCTTATGCGCTTCTTATTCATTGAGCAACAGGTCCAAGCAGGCCCAAGCTGCTGCTGAACAAAAAACATCTGCAAGATTGCCCCCTGTGCTCCTCGTTCATCTAGAAGCAAGACCAAGCTGATGCCGGACAAAAAAAATCTGAAAGACCAAGCTACTGCTGGCCAAAAAACTGTCCTCTATGATTTATGGTCATCTAGCAGCAGGACCAAGCTGCTGCTGAAAGAAAAACATCTGTCAGGCTGTCCTATGTGCTTTTCGTTCATTCAGCAGCAGGTCCAAGCTGCTGCTGGACGAAAAACATCTGCAAGACTGTCCTATGTGCTTTTCGTTCATCTAGCAGCAGGTCCAAGCTGCTGCTGAACGAAAAACATCTGCAAGACTGTCCTATGTGCTTCTCGTTCATCCAACAGTAGGACCAAGGTGCTGATGGACGGAAAACATCTGCAAGACTGTCCTATGCGCTTCTCGTTCATTGAGCAATAGGTCCAAGCAGGACTAAACGGCTGCTGGACAAAAAACATCTGCAAGATTGCCCCTGTGCTCCTCGTTCATCTAGAAACAAGACCAAGCTGCTGCTGGACGAAAAACATCTGCAAGACCAAGCTACTGCTGGACAAAAAACTGCCCTCTGTGATTCATGGTCATCTAGCAGCAGGACCAAGCTGCTGCTGAAAGAAAAACATCTATCAGGCTGTCCTATGTGCTTTTCGTTCATTCAGCAGCAGGTCCAAGCTGCTGACGAACGTAAAACGCCTGCAAAACTGTCCTATATACTTCTCGTTCACCCAGCAGCAGGACCATGCTGCTGCTGGATGAAAAACATCTGCGAGACTATCCTTTGTGAGGTATAATTCAATATTCATCGTGTTATCAGTAGGATAAGTTATCTTTCGGAAGGTATTTAGAAGATTCTGATGTACAGGAATGTTTTCAAAATTGCAGCCATTCATAATTCGAAGCGAAAAACGTATTCTCAGCAGCATTTCGTCAATCGATAATTGTGGAATCCTTAGCACAGTGGCACGATTTAAGTAAAATAAACATAACACCAGAACGTTTAGAGGTCAATGAGTACAATAGTTTAAAAAGGCCAATAAAGCTAACATAATAATCACCAATTAACTCAAAATTAACGTTTGTTGAAGAACATTCTAAATATAGAAATTTACCAGAACGAGTGAGAAAGTATATTCTAAACTGACTTTGCGATTTCGTATGAAGAACTGTTATGGAAAGTATTTGAAGAAGTTTATTGTTTTTCAATTATGTTATAACCAATATTAAAAAAAATTAAAACTCACCATGTAGAAATCCCGTAGTAGGAAGGAAAGCATTGAAAAAAACACAAATAGAGCAGATAAGAAATATTACTTAAACACTAAGTTGGAGGACTTAGTTTCAGGGGAATTTCACGGATACGAATAGATAAAAATTTAGATAATTCAAAAATTCAATAAATATTCGAGATCCTGCTCAAAACTGACGAAAAATAAAGCCAAAAATGATATTTACGAGCGATAATGAAATAAATAAATCAAAATCTCTTACTCAACGTGTTATTTTCAAAGTATGCTTCGTTTCTTGGGATAAACCAACCTCGTAACAGAGTACTAATGAAGAGTTTTGTTCTATTAATCTCACCATGTCTACAGTTTTGTGTTTCTGGACTTTTGTAATGTACTCGTTAATTTATCTAGTTTTGCGGTACGCAGAGGAAGGAAGTTAAGTTCCTTCAACTTGTGGCAAGAATTTTTCATTCGATAAAATTAGATTTCATTTTCATATTGTGGGTAATCTCCATATTTTGTGATGCGGTTTTCCCAGCATCGAAAGAAGAGCCTAGTTCCTCCGGATGCTATGCAAGTTGGTTCGAGAAGTATTGAAAACTCCCCACGCAATTATGCGTTACGTCAAATTTTATTTTTTCCACTAAAACTTTAATAATAATGTCGCATTATTGTTAGTATTATTTTCATTTCATAAAACCAATTACTGATCAAAAACCATCGCGTCAAGTTCAGACACATTTGGGATGTCGCCAGCCTTACGGGCAAGAATGTTTGAACACAAAAAAAGCAATATGTTTTTCGAGAAAAAAAAAAGCTGGTGACCCGAAAAAAAAACAATATTCTAGATACAGTTCTATACTTTTTATGTAGATTTGATGGATACCTGATTAAATTTGATATCTTCAGGTATAATGAAATGCATACTGTATGAACACGGCCGAGGAAGCTATTAAGGTGTGTTCATACTGAATGAACAAGACCGAGGCAGATATTGAGTCATGTTCATTCAGTATGAACACGACCCAGGAAGTTATTGAGGCGTGTTCATACTGTATGAAAACGCCCAAGAACATTTTTGAGACGTGTTCATACAAAATGAACAGGACCGAGAAAGTTATTGAGGCGTGTTTATACTGTATGAACACGGCCGAGGAAGCTATTGAGGCGTGTTCATACTCAATAAACAAGACTGAGGAAGATATTGAGTCGTGTTAATACTTAATGAACACGACCGAGAAAGCTATTGAGGCGTGTTCATACTGTATGAAAACGCCCAAGAAAACTATTGAGGCGTATTCATACTGAATGAACACAACCGAGGAAGATATTGAGGCGTGTTCATACTGTATGAAAACGCCCAAGAAAATTATTGAGACGTGTTCATACAAAATGAACAGGACCGAGAAAGTTATTGAGGCTTGTTTATACTGTATGAACACGACCGAGGAAGATATTGAGTCGTGTTCATACTGAATGAACAAGACCGAGGAAGATACTGAGTCGTGTTCACCTGAGGGTGCTATTGAGGTGTGTTCATAACGCCCGAGGAAGCTATTGTGAAGGAAAACACGTGTTGAGGAAGCTATTGAATGGTAAAACAAATGCTGTGGTGAAAATCTCACAATAGAGTTATTTGAACGCATCATTTGTATCTTTTTCGGCCTGAAACCCAAACTGACATTGGAGTCATTCGAAACAATAATGACATTGTTCATTCCTCCACACATATACGAGGTAGCTCAAGAAGTCCTCTTACCGTCAAGCAAGTCTTCGACCGCCGTCCTGACGCCTTTGTCAAACGCCCTGGCGTCCGCGGCAGCTTGAAACGTCAATCCGAATTTCTTGTCTCCGGTTTTCCAGTGGTGAAAAGTTGGCATCACTTTGTTGTATTCGAAATCCTTTTTGATGGTGCAGCTCAGTACGACCTGAAACAAATCGTCGAACATAGAATGAAATATAGGACTAATGCTTCAAAAGTATTCACTACTACAGTCTGTCAAATCTAGAAAGGGACTTGAGAAAGTTTTCTCTCTCTATTACTGTCTTCTAACGAACGCAGATCTAGTGGGCGGGGCCATAACGGAATTCAGAAAGCTCTTCCTACATTTGACATGCTATATGGAATCGGATAAACCGGTACAGACTAGGCGAAACGGGTCTGTCCTAAGGATGATAGGAGAAACTAGTTTAACCTAGGAGGAACTGGTTGGGCCTAATATGAATAAGTACACT
>WOGN01007989.1:0-11532 GCA_015342105.1 Leptinotarsa texana | reverse complement strand
CTTTTGTCGAATGAACTATATTCTTGTAATCGTTGATGAAGTCGAGCAAATATTCTATGTGAAGGATGCTGCCGTTGAGGATACATTTCAGCATATCTTCTAGAAACTTTAAACCCATTTTCCTGCGACAAACCGTAAACGTACATAAGGCATACCAGGCATCTCCTCAGTTGTGTTTGCTATTTTGATAACAAGTGAATTATTAAAGTAACAAATTAGGAACAGAACAACACCCAATTAGTAATAATTCAATTACGAAAATTCACAAACTGACAGCGTCATACCAATTCAATTGTTACTATAGCTAATAGCGACCTACTAGTTATATTAGTTTCGTATTTTCGCATTCATGACGGTGTATCTCTGTACTTGCTTCTAAAATAATTTTTTACTGCGAACTGGTTTATTCTGGGCATAAAACCCAATAGACATTTTTTGTTTAGAATGAAACAGGCTATCGGAAATGAATTTTTAAATGTTAAACAAATAATGAAACAAACAGTTACATTGGAAATAAATTTTAGGTGTTGCGTTGTCCATCCCTTACAACTATGGGGTAAACCAAATAAATTTCCAGCTGAGTATCTTTTCAGAAATACAAAACGTCAGGTCAATTTCAATATTATAACTTTTTTAGTGCTTGTGAAAAAAATTGTTAAACAAATTTTATGTACCCCCTTTAAGGGGCTGTATCTTAACAAGGGATGCTCCAATGAAATTTCTTTATATAAAAGATCCCATCTGTTTTTCGATGGGGAATCACCTCCTCAAATGTTTTACACTTATTTAGTTACACCTTGTGTAATACATCGATCAGTTTATTTTCTCAAAAGTTAAAAAATACAACTTCTATTTTTTCCACTTTCAGTTCGTTAAATACCTTTTGCTTTCAGCTTATTAAATTCTAGCTGCTCAAAAATACACAATAGGCTTTGAATTCACTTGGGTGTCATTTTTAGTTCTCAGCTCATTTAATTTCTATTGTACTGAAAGGCATCATTATGCTTCAGTTAATCGTCTGATGCATCTCATAAGTATATATATAACTTGAACATTGTTGAATATTACGTACTTAGTTCTTCAATTTCTCCTATAACAATGCAAAATTACTCTGGGAAGTCTACAGCAATTTTGACAAGATACTATCTATTTAAGGTCAATAATTGGAGTTCTTTGAAGCTTCAATAATATAGGAAATATAGAGATCTTTATACAAATAAATTTGGTAATACCTAATGGACTATTTGGTATCATCCCGATATGTTACAATTTCATAGATTATATGTAAATTATATGACTTGTTCTGGTTCGACAAAATGATATTTTCATATGATTTGTTGCAAACGCAATTGTTAGTAATTGCGGACCACAAATATTCACACAGAATAACATTCTGAACAATGTTTCAGATTCACTTGAGAAAAGACATCATTGTGGAACATTTTTTGAGCGCGAAGCGTGAAACCCACGAAACCAATAATAAACTTAACCACTCCATCAATTTATTAGATTCAACCTAGAAACAGAAAAGTATGTTAGATTTTTCAGCGCTTGCTGAACCGTGTAAGTGCAATCGATTTTCTAAGCAAGACTCGACTCAATCATTCATAAAATCAAATTATTGCAGCGTGAATTTATTGATTAATAAATGAAGTTGGTATCATACCGTGCCTTCCCAATAATCTCAGTACCGCTGTGTATTAGTTAGATTATTTTAAAAATGAATTGCATTCAACAGTTTTGTCACAGGAATTATTGTAATTAGTTTATGTATTTGCTTAACATTACCATGATGATTACTGCTCGGTTTCTTCTAATTGTTATATCAGTGGTTCAGAACGATAAGTTTCGACTTGAAATTTCTTATTAAAATATGATGCCTTAAGTTGGGATAAGCCACGGATTTTGCTGTTCTAAGTAGCACATATAATATATGATATATCGTGGTTGAGCTATTTAGCCTTTCAAAAATAAATCACTTTCTATCGTTACACTCCGCTTTATTTGTTTCGTTCAAGACTTTGTTTCTTTCTCTTCAAATCTAAAGCAAATGAATTTTAAATGTTTAAATATTTTGATGTATCATCTGAATATAAACAAGGGTATTGGCTCAATCCATAATTTTTTAACATCCTTTTTGTGTTTTGCTTTTTACCAGTTGGCAACGCTCAATTTTCTGATATCGTCCTCAACGTTCTCCTTCAATCTGTTTCTAGGTCGTTCATTTATTTCCTTTCCTTTAATTCTAACGTATAATATTTGTTTTTAAACTCGCTTTGTCTTTCATCCAATGCAGCGTAGTCTTTATGCCTATACCGCTCTCCTATTACAGTCCGCTTATTATATAAATCATCCAGTTCTTGATTTGTTTTATCATCTCCCGATTTCTTGAGGTTCATTATTTTTCTCAGGACATTTTTTCATACCTCAATTGATTTAACATCGGTCTGTCTCAAAATCCAAATTTATCTCACAAAAGTCAATATTGGTCTTACTAATGTTTTTTATAGCCTGATTCTAAACTCATGTATATAGTTTTCCATTCATTTGTTTTATGATCCCCTCTATTTGTAAGAGGTATATTTTTCATGGTCATCAAAAAAGCAGGGGAGTAGTCCACGCTCATTAAATAAAATTGTTAGCTCTTACAAGTAACCTGTAACCTAAGAATGTTCGTAGGAATACAGTTATTCGGTAATAATAAATAATGTTTTATTGGATAGTAATATGAACAGAGGAAACACCCATATAAATATCAACATTTCCGATTTCGTTAGTTCAATGCTTTCAGTGTCCTTCCCGTTGTAGAAACTTGTTGATTGTATGTTGATATTTCAAGAATATGATGAGGTTATTTCCAAGGTACAGTAGAACACTGAAAATATAGAAAAATTCGAAAAGATGTAACTTCAGTGTTATCAGTTGAATGAAAAGACGAAGTTTGATTGATTTCGTGTGTATATAAAAATAATATTCCATAATTTTGGGTCACTTTCTTTCTCGGGTCGAATTTTCAATTTTTTTCCATTTCGTAATGTTGGGTTTCAAGTAAAACTGGAATATTTGTGTGAAGTAGCTGATACTTTCCTTGCAACTGTTTCTGGTAGCTGAACTATGATGGCTTTCAATCTCATTAGTTTTTCAGTTCTTACCGGATATTTGTAACTTGAGGTCATTTGGATTTCAGATATTTCGATTTTTTTACATGCACCAGAGTTTGACTAAGGATTTGTAATGTTTTTCATTTGTCACTACCAATAAGACTTTCACGAATTAGTTTATATCTTGAAAACTATTAAACGAATTTTGATGAAACTTGCATTGTTCTCCAATATTATCCATAAAAAACCACATTCTCACAGATACCCAAAATGTTTGAATATTCGATTTGGAAGTGATATGTGAAAATATTGCCATTCAATTATATTACATACATTTTGCGTGAGAAAAATTGAATATCTGGATCTGAATGGATTTTGCTAAACCAAAACGTCGTTTTGTGTTAATGTTGGTCTCGAAAATTTGTTGTGGCAATGTTTTTCATGTTTATTTTTCAAATACGTATCTAATATGTCTGATGGTTTTTAAAATAGTATTATCATCAACAACAAAAAACTACTTTTCGAGCCCTGAAAAGGAATTTAATTAAATTCGAAACGTCGGCAAGAATACAAAAATTTTTTTAAGAAGAAATTGATCCTGTTACCCAACTAACCCCTTTTTCAGAAAAATTATTAGGTCACTAAACTAGTTAACCCAAACTGTAATATTTCTCCATATGCCGCCTTTTTAGAATTCAATTCAAATTTAAATACTTTGTCGAAGAATCAAAATACGCTCAGTTTTATAGTGTCCTGAGTCTTGACTCTCAGTGATGCATTTAAAGTCATATGAATTCAGGTTAGCTACCATTGGTTACGACTAAAAGTTTGCGGCTAACGATAGATGACTTGAAACTGGTTAGAAGAAAAAGTACTTCTGTTAGAATCAAATGATGGATATTTTCTCTAAAATATTATTTTCTGTGATCCAAATATAAATTAACAGCAAATGGTATGGTTTCATTATGAAACGAAAGACATTGGGCGTATGATAATTCACATTTCACCATATATTGCAAGAGGAAATATTCTAAAAAAAACTTCAATAAATGAGTTTAAGATTAGCTTTTCCGTTGGCATCTACTATTATCGTTTTTTTGAAAATCTTCGAAGGACAATACTTGTAAGACCAGAGGATTACCGAGGTCTTATCTTTTAATTCGCGATTTCTAGCATATTGAATGATTGCATAGTTAGCTTCTTTGGAAAGTATAGATTCAGAAAATCCTTTGATATGAAAAAGAACTTCAAAATTCACTTTAATGGCTAAGGTAACTTTCAATTCTGCAATATGACGGTACCTCCACACATAAGGTACATTTTTTTCTGACTGGGAATAACTTTCTTCGAAAATGGGAGGAAAATAATAATCCAAATAGTTGACAGTGTTGATGTCAAGAAATAATCTTATGATATTAATGAGGGTGTTAGAGGTTCTTTATATTACCCGCATAATGATTTAAAACCGAAAGCAAATTCAACGACGTAGTCACGTACAAATTTATACATAAGATCGTGTGACATTTCAAGAAATGTTAGAAATCAGAATTTGGGGCAAGTCATTAGTAGTAATTATCAATATTGTTCAGAAATACATGATTTTGAAAATTATCCGGCTTATGGAAAATATGTGCAACTTACGGCCGCAAAAATAATTTTGTTATTGCTTCCTCTGTGGGAAATATCACATATCTAATGAGTTCGCAATACTGATGAATCGTGCACACGATTCAATAAGGTGAAAATATATTTTAAAAGTGTGCAAATGAACTCACACCAGTATTTTGCAGACTTTTCAACCTGCCCTACAAGAAAGTGGGTTTTCTTTCTTGTTGGGAGATTGCTCGCCTATTCCCAAAAAGGGCAGAAATAATCTTCCAAATAACTAAAGAACAATCGTTTCACTATCAATGATATCAAAAATTATAGAGAAAGTCGTAAACCACCATATCCTCAAATATTTGGAAGGCTTTGACATCTTGAGCGATCATCAATATGGCTTTCGGAAACAAAGATCAACAGGGTCGCCTGTTGATCTTTGTGTTGAAACACATATTTGGAATGATGCAATCGAAAAACACGGAGAATCGAGAGCTGTTGCGCTTGATATTTCTAAGGCCTTTGACCGTGTGTGGCATAAGGGTTTGCTGACCCAACTTCGAACCTATGGCTTGTCCGATTATTTTTGTGTATGGCTCTTAAGCTTCCTGAAAAAACGTTCCCTACAAGTGGCCGTCGATGGATATCTCTCGAATACTTTCATCATCAGTGCTGGTGTTTTCCAGGGATCCATATTGTCTCCAATCCTCATTTTATTGCATATCAACGATTTATTGGAAAAAACCAAGAATCCAATATATTGCTTTGTTGACGACCTTCAGCACACTTGTCTCGTCATTTCATTTGAATTCCAGGATGTCAGCTATGGAGGCACATCTTCACCGGCAGCAGGAAGTTGCGTATCTTAATGAGGATCTAGAAGTGATTTCGAATTGGGGTGAAAGTAAACATATTCAATTCAATGTCACAAAAACCCAGGCATCGGCTTTCTCCAAGAAGATAAATATTTCCGAACATGATATTATAATGTCAGGTCAGACAATTCCGCTTTCTGCTTCGATAAGTTTGTTGGGGGTTAAAATGGACATCAATATATCTGGTCGCTGGAATTGCAAAGGCAGCTCCTCAAAAGCTTGGAACAGTGTTCTGAACCTGAAAACTGTAAGCATCTCAGTAACTTTTGATGATTCATAAAGCTCAGATCAGACCTGCTTTGGAGTATTGTTCTCATGTATGGAGCTCTGAATCTAAACATACTCTGAAGTTGCTGATTCCATTGAGAAAAGAGCCACCCGCCTGATTGGAGACGCGAACATTACGTGCTACATTGATAGCTTGGAAGAAAAGTTGGAGATTTGTCTCTCTTCTATAGATACTTTTACCGGAAGTGTTCAAGTGATTTGGCACATTTGATTCCACGGAGAGCGGTACATATCATAAATACGTGACGAACTGTGTTTGTTCATTGTTTTAAGGTTCAATTCAATCAACCTAGATCTTCACTTTTCAAGAACTCTTTCATTTGGAGAACTGCGTTTGTGTGGAATAAATTTCCTGAGATCTTCCTGAGATGTGATATGATTTACGGTATAATATTGAACCTAATTAAATCTCTATTGTATTGGACATGGATATAATGAATATTGCCAAATAAGTATTGACCTATTGTTTTGATATGAAGGTATTACGGAAGATTCATAACCTATAATGAGACAGAACTAGACTAAGTAGATAAAAAAATATCCACTTCTGCGTTTATGGATAATAATTGAAAAAATATATTGATGAAAGGCCAAAATTTTGTAATATTCAGCATTCACTTCCATTCATTCATTTTTATTATTTCTGTCACTGTCACTGAATTACCAATGAACTTTGGAAGTTCTGACTTTTTAAAACTTGAATGTTTGTGTTCAGTGAAAAATGTCAAGGTGCATTTAAACTAATATATTTGTCTTATCCATAGATCAAATTATTGTTGGGAGTTTTTTCAAAAACATTGAAGAAGTTGATTATTTCCATGAAGACATATTCTTTGACATTTATATCAATTGAATCGAAATCTTGCTACAGTTGATAATATTCATGTATTATTTATCAATACAAAAGTTAGGCAATCAACTTATTTGATATTTTTCTGCATCAATTGAATGTGTATCTTAACTTTTCTGATTAGTTTGTATTTGAAACTAACGATTGTGAATAGACTAAAACAGTTAGTATAAATAGTGCTCTTAGGCATGTTTATGAAAACTGGAATCGTAACTTCAAGTTTAGATTTGTTGGGAACGTTCATGATCTCCCAGTAGGATTGCTGCTACGTGAAGTCCTGCCAAATAAAGATCACTGGTTCGTGGCAAAGCGTGCGACCACTGTGGTGTACGAAAACAAATTATTCACATCCATCGAGTAACAGTTGTGGACCCTCTTGGTCTCTAGAGACACATCTACTACGTCAAGCAGGGTGATATATTTTCCAAGTTATTACTAACTTGCAGAATTAGTTCTGAAAATTTTATGTCAAAATTAATCACTTCATGATGGTGCCACGTTGAAATTTGTGGTATTGCGAAATAGTTGATGTACGACCCACGATAATAACATGGTGTAGTCGGTTTTCCCAGTTTTACTTACGATATGGTCGAAAAGAGCAACTTTTGGTTATTGATTTTTGAAAAATTCCTGGGTCAGTAAATGAAATATAATCAATTGTTCGCAATGCAATGTATTATTAATATTCATTGACTTGTTTGTCAAATGATATTTGACTATATGCCCTAATGGGTAAGGGCAGATAAACAGAAATTTATAGTGTTCAGAGCATATTAAACTATAGAATTGATATAATGGAAAGTATAATAAACATCTGCGGAGTTTTTATCTTTGAGAAGTCTGAATACTATCTTTTTATTATATTTTCAATAAATTGATGAATGTAGCCGTTACTACGTGGTAGGAGATCATGATGAAAAGAGAAATGAAAATTTCTATGTTCATTACCACTTTTATTTGTAACTAAACTTAAACAGTAAACTTGTTTAAGTTTGAAAATGTCCATATAGGACGAAACCGCAGTAACGTTAGTAACAAATGAAAGTGGTAAAAAACATAGAAAATTTCATTTCCCTTTTCATCTTGATTCTTTTATTTTCACATATAGTCAGTGGGCATACTTGAAGATTGGCTATACCGCAAGGATAAGAAAAAACTCAGTCTCCAGAAGGTGGGACGAGAGTGGTCGCAATTGAAGAAGGGAGAAAGTAGTTATACTTATATCTATATAACACAACGTGAGTGAGCATACTAGAAGACTGGCTGTAAACCAAATTTCCTAAAAGAACAATTCGTTCAGGCCAGTCGCAACTCTTTACATTGTAGTAGATGATTTCCGATAATTGAAAATCGAATTTCATCAGAGTATCGGTCCTCGAAGTAGGCTGAAACGGAAAACGAACAACTGGTTTGTCATCGCCCCATCTGCCTGTAAACGAGATAACCAACCATTTATCCAAAATTTACCCAATACCTTGTATAAGGAAAAAACTTTTCTCATATAGTCAGTGGGCATACTTGAAGACTGGCTATAAATCAAATCATCTGAAGGAACAATTCGTTCAGACCAGTCTTCAGGTCAGGAATTGGGCAAATTTCGGATATGCGGTTGGTTACCTTGTTCACAGGCAGATGGGGCGATGACAAACCTGTTATTTGTTATCCTCTTCAGCTTAGATCGAGGAATGATACTATGAAGAAATTCGATTTTCAATTCTCGGAAATCATCGAGTTTATGTTGATGACCCTACTTTGCATTGATGAGTGGCCAAAGAGCTCGACACTGGTCTGCAAGTGTGTTCCAATAATTGAAAATCTATTGCGGCAGTTGTATCGCCAACAGAATATGAGGAATAGGAATAACTTCAGAGAAGAATCCTGCACTGCCACCAGTCAGATATAATCCAACGCCCTTCGTGGTATTAGTCAGGGGAGTAGTTATTTTCTGATAGGTGTCAGTCCATTAACCTACAGTGTAGGGAGTTGAAACTGGCATGAACGAATTTTTCCTTTAGATAATTTGATTTATAGCCAGTCTTCGAGTATGCCCACTGACTAGATGTGAAAAAAAAATAGATGTGCTGGGGTTCATACTAAGATTCCTGAAGTACCAATGAGTGTGAGCAAAGTGAGTGATTTTTCAAATCTGAGAAAGTGTGTATACGTCCCTAAAGTTTAAAGAGAACGCATGTCAGCTTAACTCCGATTGGACGTCAAGTCTCTACCAATGATTGAAACAAACAACGTCAGTTTTCAACATTTCTTCTATGAATTTCCTTGTCAATGAAAATATAACTTCAGAACTTAATTTTTTGAGAATGGGTAATTGTATCCTGTTTGTGTTCATACGGTTTTTATGAAAATGTACTTTTCAACTTTTGTTCAAATGTTATTGGGAGATTTTGATAAAAAATATTCTATTTCATTGTGTCACTAATACATTCAATAATGGATGGAGAGGTCTTACCTATCAATGCGCGACTTCTAATATGGATCAGACGATGCGCAAAAAACATTCCACATGATACATACGGTTAGAGGTTATCCTACAAAAGACTCGTCTGATCCCAAAGTAGGAATCGAACCCTCTTTCACAATAGTGGTTGTAGAAAACATGAAACGCCCTGTTATCTAACCGTAATAACTCATGTAGAAATAGTATTCAGAATTCTTAGAGATAAAAACTCCGCAGATGTTTGCAATACTTTCCATTATATCAATTTTATAGTTTAATATGCACTGAACAGTATTTCTGAGACCAGGAAAATGCACTTTTTATTGGAATTAACTAGTGAAATAGACCCACACTTTTTTATTCAGTTGGAAGTCTTCATATTCAATTTGAATTCATCTCAAAAGAACATATAATATACCGTTACTACCAACAATAATCGAAATTCATATCGTTTTCATTTTACAGTTCATTTTACGAATAAGGTATTCGTAGGTAGACCCCTACTAGAGTTGACTGACCCCTTGAGTATTAATGTAGGTATTCCTCTTATGTATCTGTATTACTTATGATTCATTATGATGGGAACTCAGATCTTGCTGTAGAAGAACATGAGAAAGGTATGATTGTGACATGTTATGACAACAATGTGTCAGATTATTAAAACATACTTGTTTTTTCAGTATCGAATTTATTTGTACAAGAAATTGATGGAGTCTTTTCATTTTATTTTGTTGCAAAACATATATCCATCTGGCTAGTTAATAACACCAGTCAAAATCGGTACTTCAAATTTAATGTACAACTTCAATGGACAAACACTTCTATCATATTCAATGCCAAACTCGACTAGCAAATAATATGATTTTTGTTCGATAATATTAATTGAATCAATAAAACTCAATTTTTCTATTCGAACTGAAAGGTTTTATTCGATTATTTATAGTCCATTCACTAACACTGCTTATTTTACAGCTTGTATTCGAATTAATGAAAGAATTCCTAAAGAATTCTAATAATTTGTAAAGAATAAATAAACACAGTAGACAAAAGTATTTTCTTTATTCTATATTCAACATGAATTTCTACAAAATAAATGGGTCATCAATCGAACAAGAAAGAATTCGTATTTGATCTACAGTAAATGTTTCTTTCTGAATTGGCATCTTTATTGTTAAACAAACCACAGTATGATAGATCAATGACCTGTTAGGAAACCACTGATTAATATTACTGGAGTTTTACCCTAATACCAAACCGTTATTTTCACTACCTCGACACGTGTTTCAATCACCAAGTGATCATCTTCAAGAGGAAATTTAAACCTAATTTAGATTCAAACTTCTTCTTATTTTAATCTTTCTCTAACTAACGTGTCGAGGTGTTGGAAATAACGATTTGATGTGTTGGGATAAAACTCCATTAATATTCATTACTACACCAAAGGTTTCATACAGTGCATCAAAATAAATGTTTATTTCAATATTGAAATTCACATCGGAAAAAACATTCAGGATTCAAAAAAACATAGTTCAGAAGATTAGAAGAGCAACAAATTTTTCAGCACATGTTTAATATTAATGTACGAGTATTTACACCAAAATATACTTTGCGAGTATTATTTGAACATATTTTATTTCTATTTTTCAACCACCTACTCGTTTTTGATTTGATGAAAAACTGAAAGTAAATTGAATTCGGCTTGAAAGTTGGTTAGTGAAGAGATTTGTAAGTATAGAAAACAAAACTTTCACTTACTTTTTCAATACATCGTTATAACGATGTACATACACTGCGATGTATCGCAGTATACTGCGATATCATAGAATATTTTACATTAACAGTGATAATGATAAGTATAAATATAACAATGAATAATGATCCAAATATTCATCAATATTCAGTCTTATAAAAAATTGCACATTCGGAGTAGTACCTAATGTAATACGATAATCTGATGAGTTATTAGTTTAAGTTCAAAAATAATGAAGAAAGAAATGAACGAGGGGGTTGAATTCAAAATTTAATATCCCTTCCACTCAAATTTTTTGAGCGGGTCAACTCAAAACATTGAAATTTGGGATAATGAAATTAATGCATGAATACTTTTTACTTTGAAGCTCCTGACAAATGCTTCAAAACCGTAGAATATAATGTCAATATCTTCAACTACTACGAAATGGCGGAATACATTGACATTTAACTACATATTGTGAGCTAATGAGCTTGAGGTAAGTTCAGAAGTTGCTCGAAATGGTTGCCTTGAACTCATGAACATATGAACAGCCTATCCGATATTTCACGCCGAACATTTTCGAACACAATAACGTAAATATCTCTACAAATATTCATTATTCTCTGCCGTAT
>WOGN01007988.1:0-11532 GCA_015342105.1 Leptinotarsa texana | reverse complement strand
TATGTAATTATACAAAAAAACCCATGCACTAATATTTTAATGGAGTTATTGAATTTAATTTTGAAAACATGAAAGGGTGTGTAGGGGTACTTTTTCTGCCCGGCAAAATATTTTGTGATATAGGTCTCATTCAGCACCTTTCATAGTAATGTAATCATGTAAATAAATCCCCATCCACGAATATTCTGATGGATTTATTGAAGTTTATTTTCAAAGCATGTACGGTTGTGTGAAGATAGGTTTTCAGCCTGGCAAAATATCATGAGTTACAGGTCAGATCCTCTCATCAATATAATGAATCAATATTCATTTCTCGAAGAACATTCTGCAGTGAATTTTCATTAATTATTGAAGAAAGTTGTAGCTGTTCTCCAATTAACAACACATTTTGGGTGCTGACGCCGTGTGCCGTAGGCTCACGCTACAAACCCATGGCTAGAAATCCGTGGCTGCCTTCACACTCGTTACTAAAGGGACATAATTGTCCCGCTATAAAATACCATTGGGACATATTGCTCCCTGTTTTTTTCGTGAAACTGAGTAAAAAATTAATAAAATCATCGAGTTTACTTATTGTCTATATCCACCTAAATAAATTACCAGAATCTTACAACAAAAAATCCGGATTGAAAGGGTTAAAAAAATGTACAAAATTATTAGTACAATAATGAGTATGTTAGTCCAATAAGTAAACCATGATATGTGTTTGGTTACGTAAGGTGGATTTATCAAATCGTCAACAGTTTTCGAATGAGAATCCAATTTATGCTTGGCGATATCCAAATCGACGTTTCAGTTTCGGGAGGCTCTATTTGTCATGGATCTCGTTACAGTAATCACATGGAATTAGGACTGGATATTAACCATACGAAACATTTGATAGTTTTGAAAATCTGGAATCCGCTTGAATTTTTGTGATTCCAATAAATGCACTACAATCAGATATTCACTATGGAATTTTTGTTGATTAATTCCGTTTTCGGGTTCTTTCCGAGACAATTCACAGTCGCTTGTAATGGTTCTGAAAGTATTATAAGCCATAAATTTGTTTCTATTTTGTGCACTTTAAGAACTTTGACTGAAGAAAAGAGAACTTTGACAGTTCATTGGAATGTTTCTTGAACCTCTGAAGATTTGGGCTTCAAAAATAGAATTTTGATCAGTTGGATACACAAACATATCGTAGCACAATTCAGTTCACTGTATTAACAGTTCACAAGCAATCATGTCTGTAATTGGTACGAACATTAATTTTTTACTTCGGTACCTAAAAAGCATCTAAAGTGTACCTAATTATGGCATTTTGTAAATGCGATTTTCATACTTTGTGTCGCTGGAGTAACACAGCTCATGACCTGTGAGTAGTTCCAATTCAACTTTGGTGTATTTGGTCATCGCATCCCACGTAAGACCTGGTGGCATAAGATATTGGGCAGGGTCAGATTATGAGTCCTGAGGCAGCTTGCACGAAATTGTTTGAATACTTCAACGAGGAGGAGGAGAATATCTGTTTTTATATATAAATCCACATATTAACCCAAAGTCTGACAACCGAAACTCTTCCATACATCCTGGGTTCGTTGATATAGTCTGCGGAGGCAGGGCTTATCTTCCAATTTGTTGTAGAAGGCATAAATAGGAGGCAAGCAAGCTTCATCAAATCTATCAAAAGAATCAATATGATCATAACACATGACCTCCTTCTTAGTAAGTAATCTAACCAAATCTTCAAGGTAATGCTGAGAACTGAACCTCAACATTGGGAAACTCTTGTCAAGTATGATGCTAACATACCCAGAGATGAATTCATAAAGCGGAAAGAATCGATGTACCGAAACTACATTGAAGTCTCATCCATATGTTTCGTGAAGGAGATGTAGGTACTTTTCTTTTGTGATGGGAAGCAGGTCAATCGTACCCCTTATTATAGATGCAATATCTATGATGATGAAATGTGCATCATAGCGACACAAATTATGAAACTACAGGAACTACATGTTCGTGCAATTATCGTGGCTCCACGCACCCTTCGTGCGGGGGGCCACGATAATTATCACATGGAATGAGATGGTTATGGTCGCGTACTTTCATGTCTTCGGGAGTGAAGGGCTCTTCGCAGATGTGGCAGTGGCAACTACTTGCTCAGCAGTCATATCGATGTCCTATGGACACCAATACATTGCAGCCATATATTCAGCTAGTTGACCCAGCTAGGCTTCAAAACGGATTCTAAGTCGGCGTATAAGACGAAAGGGGATTTTTATATTTTTGAAAATGATAATGTTTTCACCCTCCTCAGGCATCTTGATGGCTGTTTCATTGATTCTCTGACAATCCTCAGTATGTTTTTGTAGTTTTTCTTGGGATCGAAAGTACTGTAAGCAGCGATCACAAAAGTACTCTTGACCATGTGATTTACACAACTGTTTCGATAAGAGCCTTGATAAGTTCTTTATTCATACGTAGTGATAGCTAACTAGAGTTTCAGATTCATCATAATTGTCTTGAATCAGTAGTAAGTTCACATGACTATCTTTCTTTTCCTTTGTGAGGTATGTAGGTAGGGTAATGAACGTTTCATATTTCTTTTAAAGGATGTCGGCATTATCGAACAGTCATTGGGAAATGAATTCTTTCAAGTTTCAATGCTTCAAAATAATGAGGATATGATGAAGTACTATCAGCATGTTTCTACACAGGATAGAGTGCTGAGGTAACAGCCTACGCAAAGCAGGCGTCATCATTTTTTTCACATTTATGCAAGAATTTTTCAGTAAAATTTGAGGTTGAAAGTTCTGTGAAGGAGGACCTCAGCTGTGGTGTGAACTTATTGGTATTCACACCCAAATTCAAGATCTTCTTCTGCGCTCAGTCGCTGCCCCTTTCTTGAAACTCTTCGAGCTCTCTGACCATTGGTGCTCATCGAACCAATAATTGAGGGTGGTGTCTCTAAAGAGACCGTTTCTTTTATCATGTAGTAACATTATTATATTCTAAACCGTAATGAATACGAAGACGATTAAATGAAAAAAAAAGGAATGTCATCAGGAACAATACAGTGGTCGAAGAAAATTTATGGGAACTCTCGCCCCTCTTGAGTTATACGGGGAAAACCAAAAAGGAGAGGTAATGAGAAAAGGGAGAGAACCAGGAGAAGGTTGGAATTTCCCAACATGCATAACTTGAAGAGAATTTTGAGTTGTTTGAAATCTTCAAAAGTTTTAATTTTTCCAAAGTAAGAAAACAGTCCTGAACAGTCCATACATTTTTAAGTAACAATTTTACAAAATTCCCAACTTTTCGCTGCTTTTTCGACTTTGAAAAGTTGGGGAATTTCGGGCCGTGAAGATAGAAAAAATAATAGAAAACAATAAGCACAACATTATTTTAGTATTGTTTCCTTTAATTTGTATTGAATATTCCTATACATGGTGGATATGGTGGAAGACCAAGGACCTTGGCCCAAAGTAGAATAATCCCCATTATTATTTTTATAATCACCAAAATTTATTTTTGTTTGTGCATACCCTAACGGGCATAAGTATTCAGCCAATCTTTGGATAGCTGAGTAAGAAAATAATATATTATAGCAGTACCTAGTCCCTCGGCTTTCATTTCTTCGAAAGTTGGTAAATTTTTCTGGTGTGTTGGGAAAATTTATATTCCCTCCCCCCTGGTTTTTCTTTTCGCGACAGCCCTGACCCTAACGCAATTCGTTATTTTTCCTTTTGGAAATTTTTGTATTGCCGTAATCCTTTCAAGGCTTATTTCTCCCTAATCAATTATAATTCGTAATATTTTTGTAATTCTCAGTCCTGGGAGTAACGAAAATATCAGTTTTTAATCAAAATTCGATTGTTGCATAATTTGGTATGATCAAATAGCATCTCAATCCATTTATCATCTTAAATGCATAGGTTTTGAATGGTTTCTATGGCAGGAAAAATAAATGCGTTGTTGATATCTGTTGAGTACTGGGGCTATACCCGAATCGTCGTATTCTGAACATCCACATGTTTAGACGATTAGAAAGAAAGTTGAGGGACTATGGTGCATTTGACAGAAAGGAAACAAGAAAATGTGTTGAAAAGGGAAATGAAAATTTATATGTTTTTACCACTTTTATTTGTAAGTAACGTTACTGCAGGTGGCGGATAGGGGAACGTCCAGGGGACTGTAGGCCCGGTCCGGGAAGCCAATGTGGCCTTACGGACGAGGTCGCCGGACTCCTGGTCAGTGGCAGAAATAAGTAGGGTGAGAGGAACCAAAACCCTCCTGCGAAACATGCCACCGCGGACCAGCCTACCCAAGCTAAGGTGTAAGAAATCGTGTCGACAGCTGAATGGCCGCAGGGTGATATGCGGTTACGAACGATCGCCTTGAGGAACTGGGCGAAACCTCATTGTAACTAGCCTTCCTCTGGTAATACGGGGCTCTGCCAGAGGTGACCAACTCTTCCCTTGCTACTCGTGGGAACATACATGAAAAAAGACAAAACAGTTGAAAAAACAAATCCCGAGGCTGGACAGCAATGCTCACCTCAATTTGCGGCGGGGTCTGGGGATGAACAGAAATGTTCACCCCAAGTTACCGCTCAGAATGAGGCTGGACATAACAGATCACCTCGTGAAGTAGTACAAAGGCCAAGGCGCAAGCGTATTAGCGGCGCTGAGGCCAAGAGAAGAAAGAGGCAGGAATGGCAGCAACTATGAGTGCACCCTCCCCCTCTTCCCTCAGACAGTAATGCCGCTGCACCTTCCAAAACCTTCGTGGAGGCCGCCTTGAGACACCTCAAGGTAGCCATCATAAATGAGACTAACCCGTACGGTAAGGTTACCGCAGAATGAGAGAATCTCATCAAAAAACAACTGTTGGAGGAACTGGGCAAGATCATCTTCTCTGCCTCCAGCAGCAACAACAAACCGCCCACGTTCAAGTCGTGGACATACTCTGGTGAAATCATCAGAGTGGTCTGCGATGACGACGTGACGCTAGAGTGGTTGAAAAAAGCTACAATGAATATTAAGCCATGGGAGGAGGCATCACTGGTGGTCGTCAGTGTGGATAAGCTCCCAAAGCTTACCAAAGCCTCACTCTGGATCCCGGAGGACGTCCACAAGACGACATCCGGTGAAAAGGAGAGGGTGCTGGGTCGGCTGAAGGCGCAGAACCCTGACCTGACGGTAGCAAGATGGTGTACTTTCCATCATGAGGTTAAGATGAACCCACAAGGACACCTCTCCGTCTTCGGGATCGGAGACGATGATATGGCTGTCCTAAAGAAGTCGATGAGGATAAGCTACGCGTTTACCTCACTGGCTATTAGGGTAACAAGGAAAGATGCAGAGGGTACCTCTGGAGATCCTAGGTCCTTGGAAGTCGAGCTATTTAATGTGGATATTGACCCCAAGGCCACTATGGGTCCCGAAAAGGAAGTCGAAGCATCTGAACAGATGACAGTCGATGACCTGACGGAGGAGGCACCCAAAAACAGCGAGGCCGCTTCCCCCTAGAGAGGGAGCAGATGGACCTCTAAAGGTAACTTTGAATTCAACAACCGTCTCATGTGCAAGGATGTTGAAAAAAAGATGAAAATAATACAATGCAACTGTTTTGTTTAAGGATTTTATACCATAATTATGTTCTTTTTGAATAAAAATGCATTATATTGGAAATAATGTAATGAAACATATTACATGTTTCCATCTAGACAACTCAAGTAATAGTGACTTGAAATAACAAAATATTTATCTGCCTTCAGGTACAAGACCCTTCTTGTTCTTGAAACTCGGGTACTTGGCAAGGGCAGTGGCGATCGAGTTCTTAGAATTTATTAGTCGGATGCAACTAGACAACACGATAGTCCCATGAATATGGGCACATTTGACATAACATGCCGCCCCCTTTGAAAACCTCCAGGTTTTCAATTGACATTTTCATCTGGCGTAATGTCATTGTCTGAAGTAGGAAGAACACAAAGTTTGCAAGTCGGACGTTGATAAACACCATTAACAGTTTTTATGGATGCGGTACGAATCACTCCATCGGAACCGGGAAACACTTTGATGACTCTACCCATAAGCCACCTTAAAGGAGGAAGTCTGTCCTCTTTCATAAGCACCAAGGATCCAATCTTCAACAGTTGGGGATGTCTCTCCTTCCATTTCTTGCGAATTTGTAAACTAACTACATATTCTTTGGTCCACCTGGACCAAAAATGCTGGAGCATCTTCTGAAGATGTTGATAACGACTCAGTCGATTCACTGGGGTTGCAGACCAGTCATGGTCGGGTACTGAAGTCAACTCATCGCCAATCAACAAGTGTGCTGGGGTCAAAGGTGAGGGATCATTAGGATCGTTGGATAAAGCACAAAGAGGTCTACTATTAAGGCATGCTTCAATTTGTGTGACGAAGGTCAAAAACTCTTCATAAGTTAAAATGGTATCACCAACAACTCTTTTCAAATGATATTATACTGATTTGTCACCTGACTCCCACAGACCGCCAAAATTAGGAGCTTTCGGAGGTATGAAACTCCAAAGTATACCATCTTATCTCAATTTGGTTGCGATAGTCTCACATGATTCTTTAAGAAAAGTATTTAATTGAGCATTAGCTCCCACAAAGTTACTGCCGTTATCAGATATAGTTTTGGAACACAACCCTCGCCTTGCAACAAATCGTCTAAGTGCAGCAATAAAACATTCAGTGGATAGATCACTTACAACTTCCAAATGCATGGCCTTGGTTGCGAAACATATGAAGAGGCAAATGTAAGTCACTTTATAATTTCGAATCTTTCTATCTCTAATAGGAAATGGACCACAATAATCTACACCTGTTACCGTAAAGGGTCGATCTGGAGTAAGCCTATCCTTAGGTAGATCACCCATTATATTTTTTATATTATTTGCTCTGAATCTGTGACACTTCATGCATTCGTGTACCACCTTGCGTACGAGACAACGCCCTGATATTGGCCAAAAATAGTCTCTTAAGGATTCCAATAAAGCTTGAGGTCCTGCGTGAAGACGTTTTACATGCTCGTCACGAGCGATCAAAACCGCAAGCCTATGTGATTTAGGTAAAACAGCAGGATGTTTTTTATTGAGGTCGAAATTAGAGTGTTTTAATCTTCCACCCACTCTGATAATGCCGCTGATAGAAAAGGATTGAGATTCAATAAAGGGCTTTTATTATTCACATGTCCAAATGAAGTTAACTGGTTTATTTCAACATCAAAAATTTCAGATTGGGCTAATCGAGTTAATTTTTTAATTGAGTTATTTAATTCTTCTGGGGAAAGAGGGCCAGTTTTCTGAAATTTTTAACTTTGGCATTATCAACAAATATATTTATATAAGCAAAGACACGTTTGAGTTTATTCAAGGTTGAAAATTTGTTTAATTCCGGAAATTTGGAAAAATCGTGTGTTTTGTTAGTGATGGAAATCAAGGTAGTCGAGCGAATTTCAGGCATTTCCGTGGAAGGAATTGGAAAATGTGAATTTTTAGGCCACTCTTCACGAAATGACACGAGCCATTCTGGGCCGGACCACCATAGTTTGAAATTTATCAAGGTCGTGGCAGAAGTTCCTCTGGAAGGACGGTCTGCAGGATTATTGCGAGTATTGACTCACTCCAAAAATTAATGTTCTCAATTTCAACAGACGTTGAAATTATAGCTAATTTGACCTTATTCATCAGTTCAGCCAAAAGTAATGCGGCACACAATTCAAGTCGTGGTATTGTAAGTGTTTTAAGAGGTGCCACTCGGGTTTTTGAACATAGCAAACGACATCGAAAACGCTCGGACCTATCTGAAGATCTTACGTATATACAAGCAGCATAAGCCGTTTGAGAGGCGTCCGAGAAACCATGTAGTTCGATACTTTTATTGCTCGGAGAGATAACATGTCTGGGAATTTGAATTTCGCTTAATTCATTCAAGTCCATTTTGAACGTCAACCACATTGATCGAATATCTAATGGAACGGATTCATCCCAAGAAGCGTGCAAACTCCAGAGTTTCTGAATTATAATTTTAGCAACTATCGTGATAGGAGACAGTAGACCTAACGGATCGAAGATTTGGGCATAATAACTGAGAATATTTCGCTTAGTTATATTTTCTGCGACAGTTCCAGCTCTTATGGAATATGTTATAACGTCTGTGTTGGGATTCCAAGCAAGTCCTAATATCTTACCGAGATCATGGTTACCAACGGTAATAATATCTCGCATTGTGTCCTCGGACATGACCGCAGGAATATTGAAAACCCATTTTCTGAGCATAAAACCATATTTTGAAAGTATCTGAACTATTTGAGTTTTTATATGCGAAACCTCTTCTAAGGTACTACCACCAGTAAGTAGATCATCTACATAAAAATCTCGTAGTATGATGGAACTTATTTTGGGATTTTCATGTTCAACATTGAATGCGACTTCATGTAATGCACGTATGCATAAAAAACTAGCAGAAGTTGTACCGTAAGTAGCTGTATTTAGCTCATAAGCTGATAAGGATTCTGAAGGGTGCGAGCGCCATAGAATTTTTTGAAAAGACCTTTCTTCTTTTTTTACAAGAACTTGTCTATACATTTTTTCAATGTCACCAGCAAGTACTACATTGTGAATACGAAATCTCAGGATGATTGACATTGAATCATCTTGAATAGTAGGACCTGCAGCCAAAATATCATTAAGAGAAAAATCAGACGTAGACTTCGAAGATCCATCAAATACAACGCGTATTTTAGAAGTAGTGCTACTATCTTTAACTACATAATGATGAGGAAGATAAAACCCATCATTAGAAATTTCGTTTAGACGTGACATATGGTCGAGTGCGAGATATTCCTCCATAAAATTGACGTACGGAATTTTCAGATTTTCATTTTTAATTAATTTTCGTTCTAATGAGAAAAAACGTTTTTCTGCTGTTTTGAGGGAATCGCCCAATTTGTTTGTGGGCTCTTTGAAAGGTAGACTCACAACGAAGCGACCTGACTCATCTCGAACAGTATTTGCTTTGAAATGATCTTCGCAGAATGATTCTTCCGGAGAATATGCTTGTTTATAGGGGAATTCTTCAATCTTCTAAAACTTTTCGATTTGATTGTCAAGGTCAGTCGAATTCACGCTTAAATTGCAATGAGTTTCAGACAAGTAATCTTTGAAAAATATAGGCCCTGAAACAATCCACCCAAAAAGAATTTTTTGCAAGATAGGTAACCTTGGACCTAACTTTATTTGTCCAGTACAAAGCAAATCATAAAATAAATCATTGCCAATGAGTAAGTCTATCGAGCTGCTGGTATTAAAGTTCGAATCAGCCAGAATCAAATTAGGTGGTATTTCGAGAATTTTTGGATTGAAAGTATCCGAAGGGATATTTCCAGTGATTTTGTCCATTATGAAACAGGATAAAGTTGTTTTGAATGGATATATTCTTGATTGAATTTTAACACATGCTCTCTTGTCTAAGATTGATGAAGATTGATTTATTCCCATTACGCTAACCTTGCATTTATCAATTTTGATATTTAGTTATCACCCGAAGACGATTGTGGATACTAACAATCGAAACGTCGTGACATAACTTGGTTTCAAACCTCTTTAATTAATTTTTTTTCAATTTGTTTTTCATTTTTGCTAACAATAATTTTGTAATCTTTATTTTTTAGCTTTTATTACTATTTTAATTTTTATTTGTTTGGTTATAGCTTGTATGTTAATTTTTTGTTTTTGTTTAATGAAATTGTTATTTTAGGTTAACCTTATTAATTTTGTAATTGTTTTTTCAGGGTTTTCAAATCAATTTATATCAGATAAGACAATAGAAGTCCGAACAGATGAAATACAAGTTTTCAGTGTATTTTATCGAATTTTGCTAACCACATTACTTTAATTAATTTTTAGTCAATTTTTGCCAATAGTTTGAATAGAGAATGAAGAGACGTTTCACACAATATATCGCAATCCTATACTCTCCATTTGAAAAATTGGGGGTTGTATTTGTCGTTCGACGGTGGTTTAAGGATGTGGTTTCCGTTGAAGTATGTCAAATTATAATTTGAATTTAAGGTGTTTCGGGATTTCATTGAAATATGTACCGTAACCTAAATAATAATCGAATTCATTCCATTTAGCTTTTACACAGTGTATATATAACGAATAGAAGAGTTTTGAACACGTTATACTGATTACCAAGTATTCAAGACAAAGTCCATAGACCGGAAAACATTATTTGAATTGTGATGAAACGAGATACTCACATAACATTTTCTTCATGGGTAACTTGAGGTACATTATCTGAGGATATAGTTATCTTAGGGCACATAGGTTATTTGAATATTTTGATTCATGTGTTCTCTAAACCTTGAAGACTCATCTAAAATTGAACCAAGATTTTTTGCATTATTTTTTATCCTAATTAATTAATTATTTAGGTGCCGTTTCAAGTTATCATTAACTAGCGATGCATGAATATTGCTTCCAAATGCTAGATCTACTGATTTTTCGGATTTAGCACAAAAAATTCTCTTTGGCTCCATTTGATATGGTTTCTAAGTCATTGTTCAACCTTGTAGCAGTGTTATCAAAGTCATAAACATCGAAAAGTAGGTACAGCTGAATGTTATCAGCATACATGTTGATTTTACATTGTTTGGCATAGTTGTGAAAATAGCTGGTATAATAAAGTGTGGAATAAAACGGTCCGAGAACTGAGCCCTGGGGTACTTACGAGATGACATTTCTGGCTGTGGATATTCGATTTTCGAATTTTTCGGCGTATGTACGATTGTTGAGATATGAATTGAATTGAATTTTTAACAAATATTATAATTTTCAGTTTATTTTTCCTCTAGAAGATGATCACTTAATGATCGAAACACGTGTCGAAGTGTTCAAAATAACGGTTTGATGTCGAGATCATTACTTCAATAGTGAAGTAGAAGTAGAAGCAGACAATTGAAACACGATCAATTTCTTTCACTTAATAATTAGTGGAATGAACGACAAACATGATTTCTCAGTTCATCACAGATCTTTCTATACGGCTATTACTATACATTACGATTCTATCAATCCATATCAACACAAAGTAACCTCTTATAATCCACAAATTAGTGTCAATGTTTCTCTTTCAGTAGATAATTTCAATAAAGAGCTCAATATCATTAATATTTGCTGAAAAATAACGATTATATTGAGCGAAAAAAATGAAATTACAATGAAATGATTGGGTCCAAGTATAACACCAGAATCCGCTTCAGATCCTGACAAAAATCAAGAAGTTTTTATAAAAGAGCTCTAAAACAACGCATTTTAAACTCATCATTTCAACATTTTTATTTAGAACATTAATTGAATACTTAAAAAAGAGAAAAGAAATAATGCATTCAACATTTAAAGGGATTCGTTTCTGTTTCACCATTTGGCAACATCGGTTATAGCTAATAAAGGACAATGAATCTGTTACCTGTATGAGACAAACAAAGATGACATATTTCAGAGGCGTGCTG